>JAQFYM010003622.1:0-18035 GCA_034694785.1 Agrenia bidenticulata | reverse complement strand
AGTATCCTTCAAAGACCCCATCTACCAAATTTTGGAACTGTAGGTCAACTCTGTCAAGAGTTATCGTCTCCACGGACCCGGACAGACAGACAGACAGCAAGACAACGGCGATGCTATAAGCCCTAACGAACGGGCTAAAAATGGGCCCAAAACTGAAAAAACATTTTAAAATTGGCCCAAAATTTAGAAAAACCAAACTTCTAAAAAACATTTAAAAATTGGCCCAAAAATATTTTTTTTTTTTAAATCAAAATCGGCCCAAACATTAGAAAAAATCTTAAAATATAATATTTTTTTCGTTGTCATGGTAAATTATTTGTTGTCATGGTAATTTTCGTTGCCATGAATTATTTCCCTGTTGCTATGGATAATAAAAAAAGTTTGATAGATTGATGATAATATTTATTGATCAATGAATTGTTTGATATTGTTGATGAAATCTTTTGGTTGGTTGATATAGAAACGATCTTGATGTGTAATTTTGCTTTCATTGTTAGAATTGTGTCCATATTTGAAAGTGATAAGTTGTGGATGTTTTTTTTTGGAAGTGATTTTGATGATAGAGTTGAGTAGTCGATGAATAGTGACGTCTCCATTATCCCTCACCATGGTGATATTAAATTTGTTGATGATGATGTAACCGTCATAGTGTGAACCATCAGCTAAAACTTCACTACATTTATAATGTAATTTATTTTTCAAGAACGCTTTTAAATTTTGAATATTATTTCCAGTTTGTAATCCATTTTCAGTGGCGGTTTCATTGTTGTCATCGATTTGGAAAACTGGTAAAATACCACGATACGGTTTTGATGATGATGATGACGGCGGTTGTATATAATCAAATAATTTATCTTTCATTTCTGTTGACTTTTGTTTCAAAGTTGACAAGGAAAATTTCGATGGTTTCAGTGGCGTAGCCGGTTGATTCAAAATACATTCTGTACATGTTGACAAATTATGATCAGCTAATATTCCACCATCTTCCAATAATTCATGAAGTGACTGATAACCACCAGATAACAAACAAACTTTCGATGTATTCCGCTGCAAAAAACTGCTCACTACCATATTCACATACTGATCTTCTTCTTCACGACCTGATCCTACAAAACATAAATTCTCACCACCTGCTGCTGAACCAACATTCAATGACTCCTTTTGCGCCAACAATAAGCCCTGTACTGCCGTACTGTACTTTACAGGCTCCAAAAGCATCTGCAACCAATTTTTATCATTTATTAGCAACAAAACATACACAAGTGGGTACTCTGAGAAAAGGGAATTTCACAACGGTCATGAATTTCTCACTCTCGTGACCTTAGGTCAAAAGGTTCATGAGATAAAGGTCATAAACACTTTTCTCTAGATCGATCCGACCGACGGAATTTGGTCATGCAAGGAAAGTGTGTGGGTACTCGAAAGAAAGGGAATTTCACAACGGTCATGAATTTTTTACTCCCGTGACCGTAGGTCAAAAGGTTCATGAGATAAAGGTCATAAACATGACTTACAAGAGCACAGTCGAGATGAAAAGCGGTTGGTAGATGACCAGAATTGTATTGTTCTGCAGGTCGACAGTCGACGACAAAAAACCGTACAAAGTTATCACAAATAGTTGATGAATTTTCCGAGTTGATATCTTCAGTTTTGGCCATGCGGATTGAGTTTAATAATTCTTCAGCTGATACTGGAAGACATAAACTTTGCATCGCTACTCTTCTACATGGTGACGTCGACTTATTCGCAAATGTCATGTACGATTCAGAACTAAACAAAAAACATATTTCAAAGATAAGATTTGATAAGAGGTTGCCATTGGTTACCCGTAAAGAGCCGATTCGAACATTCTCCGATAAGAATTTGGTGTTTGACTTGCATAATGTTGAGCAATCGTTAGGAAATCTTGAATGTCAGAATATTCCAATGTCGATGGCAAACTGGACAAGAAATTTATTATCTCGTTTTTTTCACTGTTCTTACTTTTACTTTCTATCAGGTGGTCTCTAGAGAAAAACATTAATTAATGGTTGCCATGGTAATTTTTAAACGTTGCTATGGAAATTTTACTTGGCATTAAGAATAAGAACAAGTGCCATGTGGTAGATAAGAAATGGATCTCTGTATTGAAAGTAAACGTCCCATAATACCAGCACAGAACGGACATTATCAATCGCTGATGAATACAAGCTGAGGAACTAAAAAAAAAAAAAAACGTTACCATGGTTACAATGTTTTTTAAAAAATTTTAACGTACCCACTGATGAGCATAAGAATAAGGAATGATTCTTAAAGAGTCAAGAATAGAACAAACTTCCGGATCATGATACAATAATAACAACCGGAAAATGTGGAATGGTAACCTAGCAACCATAAAAAAAAATTAAAATCACTTCAAAAAAAACATGTAAAAAAAAACACTTACCCCTGTTCATTGTAGACATCTTTAGGGATGAAATGTGAAAGTAAATTTCGAAAAATGTTATAAATTTGAATGTCAGGAATGTCAAGTGTTAGCAAAGGTTTCAAAATTTTCAAATATCCAATCGTTTGAATTTTCGAATATTCCAATTCTTTATGACGTAAATATGACGTCAAAATATTCTCCAACGTCGACGTCAAACTTATACCATCTTCTAATTCACATCCAGTCGTTTCTAATAACAAAAAAAAATTTTTTATCACCATGACAACCAGAAAATATAAAATATTAACCATACCAACGAAAAGTTTACATTGTAGTCTTAGTTCTTGTTGATCTTTGAGATCATAAACTTGAGTTAAATTTTGACTCGTATTTTTAACACCCAAGAGCAGTTGCCACACCTACCAAAACAAAAAAAAAACTTTTTTAAATCACAATTCACATTGAGCCAGCTCACATCAAGAGTTTATCACTTAAATGAAAATCGGTGGGGGTCATCACTCTAGTATTAAAATTTCGCAAAACTAACTGTCTAAATTTCTAAAAAATTTTAACCCATCTTAGAACTCATTGTTTCATTCATGCACGTGTGTACCAAATCGCATAAAATCGTGTGAACATACAGACGTTTTGCTTAAAAAAAATTTGTTAAAAAAACCTGACCTTCCCCCTAAGATGTTTAGGAAAATCTCCCCTTCCTCTACAAACATCTTGAATTCTACAAATCACTTCTTTAGAATCTTCTTCTTCTTCTAATAAATTTAATGTCGTTTCCAATGACAACGTCAGCTCCCTTTAAAAAAAAAAAACATTTTAAAAATTAATTTTAACATTTTAAAATTTCAAAAAAAACGAACCAATCCACGTCATCTTCTGAAGAATTAATGTTGAGGTCATTTAGGTCATCCATGTTCATATAAACCGGGCTTTTTACAACAGATGGCACACACTGCTGCGCAGATTCTTTTACTTTTAAATTTTTATATTTGTCATTAATTTTCATTTTTTTGGGGAAAAAAAATCCTTTTCAATTTTCAATTTCCATTGTTAAAAAATTTTAAAAAAAAAGATTTAAAAAATCGATGGAGAATATAAAAAAAGAATGAGTAACCATGGTAACAATAAATTCTATATAGGCTATATGAAAAAAAGTCTCAGACATAGTATATTAGACACGGCTAGACAGTGTCTGTGTCTGGTCTGCGGCTGTTGGCTGCACAGCACAGAGCCATGTCTGAAGTCTGCTCCTCTACTGCATCTACTTTTTAGTCTGCAGTTTCAAGCCGTGAGGAACGGTCATCAAATTATTTCTCTCTCATCATACAAAAAATTTTCTCTACATTTTAAAAGTAAGTCAAAAATTTTATCTCTAAATAATTAAAAAAATTTTAAAAGTGTGTAACGATGGCAACGGGTGAAAAAAAAAAGAAAAAAAAAAGTATGAGTCACCGCGTTGAGTCACACAATTTCTACACCCTTCTCCCTTCTCCCCCTTTTTTAGAGAGAGAGAGAGGGTAGCAACAGCCACCAAAAAAAGATTTCAGTCCGTTCCAGCCCTTCACACCATCAACATCATCATCTTTGCCCACCACGCCGCGTCGCTACTCGGGGAACTTTTCTGAGATTTTTTAAAAAACAGTCAGGTACCTGAAGTAGCGCGCGGCGGGGTGGGGCTACATCAACAAACATAATTGAAGAAGAAGGGGCTAATGTTAATAATGATAAAACCCGCCCCTGTTAATTGTACTTCATCAGGTGCTCTGGTGGTAATCAGAAATCCCGGCACCTGAAGTAGTGCAAACAACGTGAGGTCCAGGGCAATACTTCTTTCAATCACCATGACAATTAATAAAATACTTTTTTCTTATAAATTACATTGCATTTATTATTACGTGAGATATGAGAGAGAAAAGACAGAGAGCAATGGCCGATACCCGAAACATCGTCTCCATAGTTACCAATGGCTTCTCATACACTTCATACATACTGTATATACCAAAACTAGTCTGTAGTTGTAGTTGGTGGCAGAGTCTGGCAGTGGTGGCATATAGCAGCACATAGCAGCATACCAGACATATAATAAAAAGGTGGGCCCATTTGCAAAGCAAAGATTGACGCCACCTACCGTTAGAGTAGCGTTAGTTAAAAAGAAAAGTCATCATCTTGTCCTTCTGTCAAATAATCTTTTTTCCTAAAAAAAAAAGGTCAAAAAATGGATGAAGAATATGACGCAATCGTTCTTGGAACTGGACTTAAGGTCAAACATCTTTTTTAAACACTTTCATCATTATTGAATTTTTTTTTTTAATTTTTAGGAATGCATTTTAAGTGGAATGCTCTCAGTGTCCGGGAAAAAAGTACTACACATCGACAGAAACAAATACTATGGAGGGGAGTCGGTCAGTTCTTTTTTTATCACTTACTAAGTGATTCACTTTCTAAAATTCACATTTTCAAACCCCCCCCTGCCCTGAACCATTTTTAGACCCTTCCCCTTATCAAAAGTACCTCTGACTTCTTCCCGTTTCAAAATCCTGACCCTTAATGATACACATTCACTTTCTAAAAACGTACTCCAAACAGCTTGTTCGTTATTGACAAAATTGACCCCCACGGGTTATTTTTCAGGAATTTAAAAAAAAATTTTAGAACAGGATAATAAATAAACCCTCTCCAAGATTTTTAAACAAAAACTTTCAAACATCCCCTTAAAAAAATTTTTCCCACTTTCAAAAATTTATACCCTGGACTATTTTTTAGACCCTCCCACTTTCAAACCTACAGTACCCACAACCCCTGGACTAGACCCTCTTAGATCTTCACCTTTCGAAAATTCACCCCCTCAACGATTTTTAGACATTCTGACATTCACCCCCTCAACGATTTTTAGACCTTTTTCAAAAATATGCAGCCCCTAAACAATTTCTATACCATCTTCTTCAAAAATAACTTGTGTTAAAACGGTCCTCTAAAAAATAAAATTTAAATGTAATATCTGTTGCTTGTTTGTTAGGCCTCGCTAACCCCTCTTGAAGAGTTGTTGAGTAAATATGGGCTAAAGAATGACGAGTCAGTTTATGGACGAGGACGAGATTGGAATGTAGATTTGATTCCGAAATTTTTGATGGCGAATGGTCAATTAGTAAAATTATTGATCCATACTGGCGTTACAAGATATTTGGAATTCAAATCTTGTGAAGGGAGTTATGTCTACAAGGGTGGGAAAATATCAAAAGTACCTGCCGATGAAAGGGAAGCTCTTGCAAGTGGTACGTCATCATCATTTTTATTGATCGACAAAAGTGTTTATGACCTCTATCTCCTTATCCATCTAACATACGGTCACGAGACTAAAAAATTCTTGCCCTTGATAAAATTCCCTTTTTTTCAAGTACCCACACACTTGACTTGCATGACCTATAATAAAAGTTAAAACCTTCAATTGTTTGTTGTAGATCTGATGGGCCTGTTTGAGAAGCGTCGTTTTAAGAATTTTTTGTTATTTGCGCAAGAGTATGATTTTGGAGATCCGAAGACGTGGAAAGATTTTGATGCTCGAAGTCAAACGACGTTACAATTGTATGAGAAATTTGGTTTGGATTCGAATACACAAGATTTCACTGGACATGCCATAGCACTTTATAGAGATGATGAATATCTCGTGAAACCCGCCGTGGATGCCATCAACAGAATCAAATTATATTCTGAAAGCTTGGCCCGCTATGGCAAAAGCCCTTATCTTTATCCCATGTATGGGCTTGGAGAACTTCCTCAAGGGTTTGCAAGGTAACCTTTCAAGTACCCACACCCACCCCTTTTTAAGTACCCCCCACGGCCCACTTAAAGATAATGTTGGTCTTTAGATTATCAGCGATCTATGGAGGAACGTACATGTTGGATAAGAGTGTTGATGAGTTGGTAGTAGATTCAGAAGGTAAGGTCATTGGTGTGAGGTCAGGTGAAGAGATTGCAAAATGTAAGCAAGTTTATTGTGACCCGACGTATGTGCCCACAAGGGTCAAGAAAGTTGGTCAAGTCATCAGGTGCATCTGCCTACTTGATCATCCCATTCCCAACACTAAAGATGCACTCAGCACACAAATCATCATTCCACAAAAACAAGTCAACAGGAAGTCCGGTACGGTTTTTTATTTTTATTAATTTAAATCACTCTCTGCGCATGTGCAGTAAATTTTTTTTTTTGTTTTTTTTTTAGATATCTACGTTTCTCTTGTGAGTTATACGCATCAAGTGGCCGCCAAGGGTTGGTTCGTTGCCATGGTTTCAACTACCGTCGAAACTAATAATCCTGAAGATGAAATTAGACCTGGAATTGCACTTCTTGGGCCCATCAAACAAAAGTTGGTTTTTTTTTTAATTTAAAAAAAAAAAATTTGAGAAAAATTGAAAAAATTTGAAAAAACTATTTTGGCCCATTTTTTCAAAATTGTTTTTTAATAAATTTTTTTAATTTTTGGCCCATTAAAAATATTTTTTAATTAATTTTTTTGGCCCATTAAAAAAAATTTTAATTAATTTTCTTTGGCCCATTAAAAAAAATTTTAATTGATTTTCTTTGGCCCATTAAAAAAACTTTTTTAATTGATTTTCTTTGGCCCATTAAAAATGATGAATTTTGTTTAGATTTGTGACGGTGTCAGATTATTATGAGCCGTTGGATGGAGGTGAATCAAGTCAAATATTTATTTCGACATCGTACGATCCAACAACACATTTTGAAACAACTTGTTTGGACGTGCTGGACATTTTCAAACGTGGAACTGGAGAAGAATTTGACTTTTCAAAAGTGAAACATAATCTGGGAGATGAAGAATAAAAATTTTCATTCATAAAATAAAAATGTTTGTAAATATTCTGAAAAAAATATCGTATTTTTATTTTCATTTATGGAAATCACGTCATGCACAGTTCCGTCAGGCAGGTCGATGACCTTTATCTCCCTAACCTTATGACCTACGGTCACGTGACAACAAAATCCATGACCTAGATGAAATTCCCTTTTCTTAGAGTACCCACATGACCCAAGTTCCGTCGGTAAGTTACTCTTAGTATCGACAAGTGTTTATGACCTCTATCTCCCTAACCTTTCGACCTCCGGTCACTGGCCTAAAAAAATCCTTCCCGTTATGAAATTCCCTTTTTTCCAAGTACCCACACCCTTGGGATGACCCATAGAACTATATACTAAATACAAGGATGACCAAATAAAGAAAAGTTATATTAATAGATTTTTTATTTTTGAATGAATTTTAAGATTTCTCTTCACTGGATTGTTCATCAGTTGGTGTTTGATAAGGTCTCCAGCGAAGACAGCTGGAATCAATTTGTCTTTGTTCGTTGCCCCTTTTCCTGACCCGTTCCAAATATTCTTCCAGGACGTCTTGTTTTTTAAGGACAAGATGTTTCCCTTTCCAATATTTTAACATGCCTAAAAATTGTAAAGTTGAGATCAAATCTGCGGTGGACACACCAAGTTCAATACTTAAATCTTTTATATTGATCTCTCTTGATGCGCATGCGCAGAGTCTTCGTAAACATGCATCTTTCCAATATGATCTGTACGAGATTAAACCAAGGTCCGATAACGGCTTCTCTGGAGAGCCCACTTTTCCTTCAACACGGGTCAGGAGGTAGCCTACAATTAACGTCATTAACAAATGAGTTTGACCAATTAACAGTGACGTCATTAATAATTAAGACTATTAAGAGTGACGGTTAACTTACTGAAATCGATGAGGAGTCTCCCGAATCCTTGTCGTTGATAAGGAGGAAGTGTAAGAATGCAGCTGACGTTGTAGTTTAAAAAAGAATTCTTCTCTTTACTAAAATATCCAACTATGTGACAACCTTGAGAATCAGCCAAAGTCATCACATAAAATAAAAACGGATCAACATCCAAGTACAGCGTCTTGTGGTCAAGGAAACATTTCGCCAACAAACATAAATTCTGACAATACGTTTTCTGCTTCTTCCCATCTACTTCCCACACTGACAAACGGTCTTTCCTAAAAAAATACATTCATTTAGTATCCATGTCAACCATTTTTAAAACCCCCATGGTAACCATGGCAACCATTTAAAAATATCTAATGGTAACCATGACAACCATTTTTAAAACCCACAATGGTAACCATGGCAACCATTTAAAAAAATCTAATGGTATCCATGTCAACCATTTTTAAAACCCCCATGGTAACCATGGCAACCAAATATTAAACCCATGACAACCAAAAAAAAATCTAATGGAAACCAATTTACTGACCGATAAATCTCATCTCCAGGAGGATGTCTCCAAACGCATTTGGCGCAATGTCTCCTAAGAACGGTCCCAGACCCGACAGGTTTCAAGCAGAATTGGCAAACGAAAAGTCTTTTGTTAGTTGATAGTGGTTGTGGATATGGACTATCACACCAACATTTCATTTCATATCTTCCCATAGCAACGGCCATGGTAGCAATTCTGCAAATATTATTTTGAATATTTTGTATAGTATTATTGATGCCGCCTTCATTTTGTTCTTTTTCGATAGTGTCAGCAGCAATAGCCATGGCATCTTTCCAAAGTAGGTCATCATATTTGGTAACTATGCCAACATGATTATTTTTTAAATCTTTAATATTACAAAGCCATGTTTTAGTTTCATTTGTTTGTTTCGGTGGTTTTTTTCCTGGTGTTGACAAAATATTTCGATAGCGGCTTCGCTCAATTTCACGACGGCTTCTTTCTTCATCATTCTTTTCACAATCTTCTTCTGTCAAACCATTAAAACGTGGACAACATGACAAAAAATTATGAGACGGGTATTTCCCACTCAAATGACCTGATGAATCACAACCAGGATATGGACACACTGCCGGCTGGTAATAATCATCAGTGTACACTACTGACGGTTTCAATGATGTCTTCGCTGGTACACGCAACAAATTTGACTGGTCATCTGAAAAATCACTATCCCATGTCGACAAATATTTATTCTTTGATGATGTCGGTATCGACAGGTGCTCCAGTTTTTCTTCATCACTTGACTCCTTTTTGCACGACAATAGCACACTGCAAAATTACAAACAACATTTTTTAGCACACCAAAATTTATTTGAAGGTGCAAAAATTTATAGCCAAAAATCATTGCGAAAAAAATGCAGTAAAAAAAATTATAACCAAAAATCATTGCGAAAAAATTGCAGTAAAAAAAATTATAGCCAAAAATCATTGCGAAAAAATTGCAATAAAAAAAATTATAGCCAAAAATCATTGCTAAAAAAACACGCAAAAAAAAAAACATGCAAAAAAAAAAAAAAAAACCTCTGATTAAAAAGTGTAGTAGTTGGAATAGTTTTTTTGTTTCCAAGTTTTTGTCTTCTAGTGATTGGTCTTTTGACTTCGATTTTTTTTTTGTTATTTTTGGCAACGATGGCAACTTTTTTTAATCTGTTGTTATCTTCATCATCTGTACTCCCACCTGCAGCTTCACTACAACTGCTTCTTGTTCTGATGATCAAACTTTTCTCTTCTTGTTTTGGTTGGATTGGTTTCTTATTTACAAGTTTTTTAACGATTTTCTTTATCGGTGGTTTCTTTTTCGGGACTGTCACTTTTGTATTTGTTACTGTTCCAGATTTCACCAACTTGGATTTCAATACTTTCTTTATCGGTGGGGGCTTCTTTACCGAATTTGATGACGACGCTGCACTCGAGGGTCTAGGAAAACAATTGTTTCAAGTTTTAGAATAAAGTTCACTCTTAGACATAATTATGACCTTTATCTCATGAACCTTTTGACATACGGTCACGAGAGTAAATAAATCATGACCTCCATGAAATTCCCTTTCTTTCAAGTACCCACACACTTGACTTGCATGACCAAATTCCATCGGTCAGGTCAATCTCAAGACTATCCACAAAAGTGTTTATGACTCACCCTATGACCTTTATCTCCCTAGCCTAAAAAATCCATGACCTTAATTTTTTTTTTTTTTTTTTAAAAAAAAAACAAAAAAAAAAAAAATCTCACCTGTCATTATTGTTGGTAGAAGAAGAGTCATCATCAGAACTGGATGAGCTAGAATTGGAACTAGAATCAGACGAGCTGTCATCATCAGATGAACTTGATGAACTAGAATTATTATTACTCGAATTATTTTCGACTTTCTTTGACGGTTTACTTAACACGGGCATCTTTAAACCTTTTTTAAATCTTTTTCAAACATCCGCGCAAGTCTAATCTCTCAATCTCTTTATTATATAACTTGTTATAATCCCTATAATTTTCATGGCTTCCCATGTGGTCTAGTGGCTAGGATAGCTGGCTTTCACCCAGCAGGCCCGGGTTCGATTCCCGGCATGGGAATTTTCCTTTTTGCTTCTTTTTTACTTTTTTGAAATATTTTTTCAAAAACGAACAGTTTTTCTAAAAAAAAAAATCATTTTAAAGTCGGATCAAAAAAAAAAAAATTGTGGAAAATTTCCTGTGCACATGAAATTTTTTGTATATTTGATTTTGGCGGTAGTTTTAGAAAGTGTTCCACGTTGAACTTTTTATTTTTTTAAAGATGCAATCAATAATATTTTTAATTTTTATATCAACGGCGATTGCCCAACAGCATCGCGTTGCACCGGGTGTACCTCCACAACATTATCAACCTAATCAACAATTCCAACAACCTGGACAACCTCATCAACAATTCCAACAACAACAACAAGTGAGTTTATAAATAGTTTTTACTTTTTTTTCCATATTTTTTTAATGTATTTTTAAAAATAGGCATTTCCTGGAGGTCAATTCCAGCAGCCTCCTCCTCCAGTACAACAATTCCAGCAGCAACCCCCACCAATTCAACAACAACAACAACAACAACAACAACAACAACATCTGTCAGGTCAAGGTGGAGGACATCATCATGATCATCACCCAGGAGGAAATGGTCAACTCTTAGATGCTTCCAATCTTAATAAAGAAAGACAGTAAGCTCCTCCCATCCTGTTATCCCTTCAATGTTATAAAAATATTATTGACAGGCACATTCAAGAGCACATGGAAGTCCCGATGGACACGTCCAACATGTCTGAGCAAGAGTTACAATTTCATTATTTTAAGATGCACGATGCTGATAATAATAATAAACTTGACGGTTGTGAATTAGTCAAATCTTTAATACATTGGCACGGTAAGTTTAATTCTTTTAATGAACTTTTCTCTTCAAATAACTGTCGCTTTGTCTGTAGACCAATCAAATCACGACCCTCGTGGAGGTCAACCAATCCCCGAAGCTAAAATATTTGGTGATGAAGAATTAGTCAATATGATTGACCCCATTTTAAAAAATGATGATAAAAATGGTGACGGATTCATCGACTATGCTGAATTTAGCTTGGTAAACGTCCCCGATTAAAAAAAAAAAAACTTTCCGTGGTGGCGGTGGGGGCTTAAAAAAATTGTATTTGAATATTTTACAGGCCCAAGCATCGGCAGCGTCGCGAGCAAAAACGGAAAATGTGCAATAATTTTTTTTAAATGTTTTTAGATGAAGAAGAAGAAGAGATATTGAATGATAATCAGATAAGCAATGTAATTGATAAGGCACTTGAACATGATATAAATTTTGATGGTTATCTTTCTTTTGGAGAATTCAGATTTGCACAAACTATCAAAAATGAAAATGATGAAAATAATAAATGCAAATCTTGCTCTTAAAACTTTTTTTATTATAAAAATGGATTACTATTAAATGGATCCGACCCAAACTGATCTTGCGGCATCGCCGGAATCGGCTGATATTTATAATTATCTATTTTCAAAATAAAAAAAATGATACGATTATTTTACTTTTTATTCTGTTGGTGGTGGTTTACCAAATGGTGCCAATGCAAATGGATCACTACTGTTACTGTCTGATGACATCTCCAATAATTCACCGGCGTCACTTGCAAACGGATTCCATGACACCAACTCACTGTGCACAAGTTATCCCATTTTTTTTAGTTTTAATTTAATGACGTCACAGAATAGCCATGCTCCTAAGATTAATTCTTACACACTGTTACCTTTCTTCTGGAGCAGTGGGTGTTGAAAGTACAGTCCCTTCAGTGGTAGCCCCCATGACTGCTGTAGCTGCCCCTATTGCACCAGCAACAACTCCACCAACTATTACTGCTGCTGCTCCTCCACCAACTGCTGCTCCTCCACCTACTACAGCCGCCGCTGTTGCTGCTGCACCACCAACTGCTGCTCCTCCTGCCACTGCTGCGTTCGCTTAAAAAAAATAAAAAAAAATTTAAAAAGTGTAAAAACTTTTGTTGACTGCAGCAGAGCCTTAATTCTTACGATGCTCATTATTTTTGGGTGATTTGTTTCCAGGTTTGGGTCTCTGTCTTGGAGTGACGCTAGTTTCAAGTAAAGTTGGTACATTTTTAATTTTGATAATTTTGGAATGTTCATGATTTTTGTTTTGAACGAGTTTCTCAATTTGTTCAAAACTTAATGGTTTTGTATTAAAAAGATTCTGAACTGGATTCGGAATCTCCATCAAAGAATGTAAAAGTTCAGACACTTGAAATATATCCGGACGCAGCTGTTGATCAACTAATAACATGTAACTTAACAATAATTGCAAATTCTTCGAATACACAGGAGAACTTGGAAAATCAAAACGACCTGACTGAATCGATAACAAACTTTCACCAAATGGTAACACCAAATACATCATCTGCAATACAAAAAATACACTCTTTTAATACACACGTCATCCACCCATGATAAGATAAAAATTAGCATAAAAATTACCTTATAAATGGCGCAAGCCAGGGCCCAAATATCCGCTTTGGTGTTGATGGTACCAAGATTAGAATAAAGATCGATCATTTCTGGAGCCCTATAAGAAAGTGTAGTATATTTTTCTAGATCTTCGATGATTGAATTGATGTTATGAATTTGTGGATCCCAGAATTTCCCAGTTGCAGACCCGAAGTCACAAATGATGAATTTATTTTCTGTTTTTTGTTCGAGTATATTTTCAATCTTAAGATCACGATGAATGATTGGTGTTGTACAATGATGTAAACGTGATAAGCCTTGACAAATATCTGAACTTATCTTCAGGATCTCTACTTCTTTCAACGGACACTTTGTCAACAACACCTTCTGCAATATCTGCAACAAATTCGTACGACAATATGGCATCAACGATAAAATCTCAGTCACCTCAGTATCCAACTTATTTATCAAACTATCCAAACATGGCAGCAAATATGGTGACGTCAACGTTGACTGCAAAATTTTACAATACAATTTTTATTAATGACCTTTATCAACCTTTTGACTTGAGGTCATTGAATTAAAAAAAAAATTCCCTTTCTTTCAAGTACCCACACAGCTAATTTCCGTCGGGGTCATAAAAAAAAGATAGCAAAGAAAATTACCATGATGGTGACCTCCCTGTTGGCGACGATAAGATCATGTTCATTATTGACGACAATTCTTTTGAGTGCATAAATTTGTTGGTTACTTTTGACGATGAAAACGATACCGAAACCGCCTTCAGCTAAAACTTCTTCAATTGTAACAACTGTACCTTTTTCTAACTTGTACGTTTTACCAATTAAACTATTCGTCATTTGTGGCGAAGGCACCGACAATGGCACCAACGGCGGCTCCAACTTATTCAAAAGTTTCTTCATCTTTACTAAATCTTTTTTCGTATTTCACCGCCAAGACAGCAATAACACCCACTTATCATATTACCCCTTATTCATTATCAGTTTTTATTAAGGTCATAAAACTTAAATATTCATGACCTACATAAAATTTCTTCCGAGATGTCCGTCCTTCCCACCCCAAAAGACCCTCAATGTATTTTTAATAGTTATTTTTATTAGTAAACAAAAAAGATTTTTTAGTAAAGTGAAAAAAATTATCGGATGGTATTGACGACGTCATCAATTTTGAGAATGGAAGCGACAAATTCCGTAGCTAAATTGATGGCAGAAATTGTCACAAGACTTGGTTGGATTACGTTCTCTTCAAGAATGTTCGCTATTGCTCCTTTCTTCACATTCAATCCAGCAGACTTGTGACCTACAAAAAAAACATTTTTTTTTATTATTTTTTTTTTTTTTAAACCAAAATTTTGTTTTAAACCCACCCTCCGCATGAAGTTTCCTAAGTTCAGTGACGGTGTTGATTGCGGGCATTCCAGCATTTTCAGCTAAAGTAAGTGGAATAACTTCCAAAGCTTCAGCAAATGCTTTGTAACAGTATGCCTCCGCACCCGTCACCGTCAATGCATGTTGGGCCAAACGAACTGACAAAGCCGTCTCTGGTGCTCCTCCTCCTGCCACCGTCCCTCTACACACACCCAGAAAAATCAAAATCACAAAAAAAATGATTTAAAAAAAACCCTTATTAAAAAATAACCTCTCTTTGACAAGGCACCGTACGACGCAAAGTGCATCATGAAGTGACCTTTCAGCTTCACTGAGTAAAAGTTTGTTACTCCCCCTGACCATGATGGACACAGTTTTCCCAGGGTTATTGATCCCAGATATTTTTACAAGTTTTGATCCACTTGCATTAAATTCTTCAACAAGGTCAGCTGATGCCAAATTCTCACTTGTGAAATGATCAAGACTTGCAATCGGTCGACAACCAAGAGTTTTACTTATAAACTCTATCTCTTCTCTTTCAATGTTATTTATAGTCAAAATCTTCAACTTTTCAAGGAAATGTTGAGACAAATCAGACAAAGAATCTCTACAAAAAAAACAAAAACAGTTTTTAAAAAAAAGGTCAAAAAAAGATAGTAATAAGAGTAGAGTACCTAAGAATAGACTTCTGAACGAGTAGAACATTGCACCCAGCATTTTTGATAGCTTTGACAATGTTGAGAATGTAATTACGTTCTTCTCTAAGTACTCGGTCCATTTGTGCATAGTCAGAGACGATGACGTTCATGTCCATGTCAGTTTTGGGTGGACTGATGCAAAATTGAATAAGACCGATTTTAGCTTTTTCAATTTTCTTTGGGCCAACGTTAACTTTCTGTCGTAATAATAATCCATTGACAAGTTCAGTATCTTCAACTGTACCGCCCAGTACGGTCGTCACACGAATATCTTTCAAATCTATATTATTTATAGATGTATCCATCGCACGAAATACTGCCTCCACTGCTATCGGGCCCAACAAACTTGACTGCTGAGATACCACCTTCGAATTCAAACTTGTCGACGCACATTTCTCAAGTGTCAATGTATCTGACAAATCTATCCCTGTTGATAACTCACTACGGATTATCTCAACGCTCTTTTGACCTGAAAACAGAGTTCATTATTAAATTTAAATTTAAATTACACTTTTCAAATAATTACCTGCAGCTCTGAACCCTTCAGCAATCGCAGTAGGATGTAATCCTTTAGACAATAATTTCTCAGCCGATTCTAAAAGTGAACCTGCCAATACAACTACAGTCGTTGTTCCATCTCCTGCCTCCGTATCCTGAGCTTTACTCAACTCTACCAGCTACAAAAAAAACAATTTTTAGCTTATCATTTTTAATTTTTTTCAATTTTTTTTAACCATTTTAGCAGCAGGATGATTGACGTTCATTTGTTTAAGGATGGTTGCCCCATCATTGGTGATGGTGACCTCCCCCTTAGGATCCTGAATCATCTTATCCATACCACGTGGGCCAAGACTTGTTCGAATCGCATCCGCAACCGCTACACAAATAAATGTTAATTACATTCAAAAAAAAAAATTTTTGCTAATTAAAAAAAAACCTTTAGCCGCTTGAATGTTTGAGCTTCTAATTTCCGTAGGTTTAGTTTTATCTTTGAAAACTGCATTTCTGCTGTTCGTTACCGGTTTGACCTGAACCATCTTGACCTTTCTTTCACCGGAAATTTTTATCCAAGAAAAATACGAGCAGCACACACAGACAATAGAATGATCAAGAACAAAATCCCACACTCACTGTGGACTAACAAACTTGAGAATTCATAGATGGCAGCATCAAATTTTTTTTGGACAAAATTGACAAATCACACAAAAAAAAAATGTCTGGAGAAATGTCAGTTTGTGAAATTGCTCCAGGACTTGAAACTTTACTCAAGGAATTCAGGTTCAGAAAAGAAGATAACCATGCCGCACTTATCAGTAAGATTTTTTTATTTGTCAATGACAAAATTTTTTTTTTTAATTGTTGCCATGGTTACTTTTTTCCCTAGTGAAAGTTGATAAGGAAAAACAAGAAATTGTACTCGAACAGGAATTACAGGTTTGAAAAACAATACATTTTTTAAAAAATAAATTTTGTTTTTTAAAAAAAAACCTGTTTCCTAGGATACAAGTATAGAAGAATTATGTGAAGAGTTGCCAGACCACCAGCCCCGCTATGTTTTATTAAGTTATAAATTGTTGCGTGAAGATGGTCGTTTGTCTTATCCACTTTGTTTTATTTTTATAAGTCCAAGGGATGGAAACCCAGAGTTGCAAATGATGTACGCTGGGAGTAAATTAACACTACAAAATTATATCAACTGTGGGAAAGTTTTCGAACTTAGAGAACTTGAAGAATTCACAGAAGAATGGCTCAAAAATAAACTTAAATAAACATTTTTTTTATTTCGCATATTTACAAATTTTTGAAATTCAGAATAAAGTTCAGTTAAACATCGCCGGTTAAAAACATCATCAATCTCTGTGGAAGAAGAGTATTAGAGTGTACAACTTTACAACAGAGGCAATTACTCAAAAATAATTACAGACGGATGCAGTCAGCATTTGGTAACCATTGTTAATGGAATTAATAATTTGTCAAAATACAAAAAGTTGTAGAAGAATTCATCTTAGTTGCAAGAATTATGATTGAATTATCATTGTTGAGCATTTACGTGAGCCTTTTTAGAGTTTCCACCTTGTGAGCAAATCTGGGGGGAAATAAATAAAATAAAGACAAAAGAGTATTTCTCATTATTACAGTGACTCTCTCTGTTTTAAGTACAAGTGTATATAATACCCATAATTCCATTCTGTTCTCTCTTGAATCCGGTATTACCACCGAGAAATATTAAATAAAGGTTTAGACACTTCATTAATGATCTCAGTCAACCGTAGTCTCTGCTGGCTCTCTTTGTATGGTGATCTCTTTTTAGTAGTGCAGGTTCTACCTTGTAAAATCTTATCAAACTGCTCTTTGATTGTCTTCATCTCTGAAGATTAGAGAATGCTTTGTCAGCCTCTTTATTTACATTGATATGGCATTGGACATGACTTTCAAAAGTACAGGGAAGTTTTTAATCTATGCAAACTTTGGTAGCTCCATGTTAATTTATTAAAATACCATGTCAAATGACCCCCACGGGCCACAAAATTGACTGATTAAGCATAGTTAAGTACAAATACAACAGTCAATCATAGGGGGATTTATAAAAACAAAATTTTGCATAGATGAAATAAACTTGAATAAACTATTCTTACTATTTGCGTACCATCACTGATTGGGATCGATCCGACCAGACGGACATGTGGGTACTCTAAGAAAAGGGAATTTCATCACGGTCATGAATTTTTTAACCCCGTGACCTTAGGTCAAA
>JAQFYM010003621.1:0-18036 GCA_034694785.1 Agrenia bidenticulata | reverse complement strand
AATGCCCTAAAGTCACTACGTAACAACCCTGTATCGCAAGGAAGTTTTGACTTAATAAATCAATCAATCAATCAATCTTCTCCCTTAGGGCTTATTTGTGTAATAAAATACAGGTAGCCTCATATCATAACCCATACCTCATTTTACAAGAAATAGGAGACATAAAGACGTTAATTTGTGTAAATGGATTCCCTCTTCGACATTGAATAAAGTAATGGTGGCATTTTATCGACTCTGTTACATTGTTTCATGATAGATTGAAATTAATTTCCCTCTGCATTGGTCTTTGGGAGTCATGTACACTTGTAAACGAAGGGTTGATTAAGTTAGTAAACAGAGGAATTGTGGTGGTTGGTGTGTGCAACCGTATGCAAATTGTACATGAAGGGGAGGACGACTTATAATTCTAGTGGAACGATCTATTAATTTGTAAACGTGTTTTGTTCTTGGGTGCACATGAATGTTGGGGACGAAAAACTTGATTTTGTTTATAATTTTGCATGAAATATTTAATTAGATTTGGATTTATTACGAAAGTTTTGGCATAGCAAGTTCCTGCCAATTTTTAGCCACTTTTCTCCCATTTCATTGTCTTCCTGAATTACCTGGCTAAATTAGACATTCCAAGAATTTGCATGCACACTGATTTCCATAATTTACGAGCCTCACTTTGGAGCTGAAATGAGTGACCCTATTGTGCACAAGGAGTCATAAAGATTTCAAATATTCACATTTAAACAATAAATTTTATTTGATACTAATTAATGCTTAATTACGTTGGATTGAAGAGTTGTTAATGTATGATAATGATACTGCATACTGTCGGCCAGCTCCAACTCTCTACTTATAAATAAAATCATCAGTGATGTAGGGAGTTTGTCCGCCAGTCACAATAAATATTTATTAACCTTGTGATAGTGATATGAATATTTAATTCCTAGCTGCCTATTAGCTCAATTTCAAATTTCAACCCTCTCCATATCCTTCTTGCTTATTTATTTATTGTGCAATGCAATCGGATACCCACAATAAACACAGACTGTGGTCATTACATCCACATTAGTGTCGTTTTTTGAAACTCAATACATATTGCATCATGGGACACGGGCCCAACTGACGGAACGATACTACTGGGCGATCATGTACCAAATTAAGGCGCTGCACAATCTGCATGGATGGACATGACCGGTAAGTTTGGGGTACATTGTTACCGCTAATATCTTATCAAAAGTTACATGCTACCATCCCAAGGTAATGTGTATCCGTATACGGATGTTGATATTATTATGATTAAGAAAATTTCACAGCCCATCCCAAATCAAATTCAAAAAGACAGCCAGTCAACTTTGAATTGCAGGGAAATGTAGTAATAAAGGGGTTGGACTGTACCCATTGTAACAAAATTGGATATGGACTATGAAAAGTTGTTTATTAATTTATGATTTAATATTTTGCACATGAGCTATTAGAAATAATGATTAAGTGGCCGTTAGTATTGAAAAGGTGTCCAATCAATGACACCCTCCTCTCTAGTATTGATTTCAGAGCCTGTTTTCAAGACAGCATGGGAGCATCGATGCTCACCACCACCACCAGCTCTCCCCTATTATAAATGTTCAATTATGATTAAAGCCTTTTAAATGTCTTCTTTGAACCAATCAATATCATCACGTGATCTAAGACCAATTTCTCTGGTTTACCTGTACGAGGTCAGACCAATTTCCGGCATCCTGGATCAACACTTAACTCTCAAATCAGTCGAGATTTCCTTTAATTTCTACATATTCGAGGCATCGTTTAAATCCTAATTGTTTTTTGAAAATTAACTTGCCCCTCTGCTATTTCAATTCATTAAAAAAATATTTCATCATATATACCTCGTCAAAGTAGTTACGACCTGTTCAACAAGTCCTCTTCTTCTGCTATAGACAGTTGAACGTTTCCAATCAGAGATATATGTATATGTAAAACTTGAGGGTTATCTAGGTTTTTCAATATGGATTTCCCTATTGGTGACAGTGGCGTCTATTTTTAATTTACATAAAGGATTATCAATAGAATTGTATATGTAACCTTTCCGGTCAATCCCGTCCATCAATCGAATCAAATCACTCATTAAAACTGGTTAAGACTTTTTCAATCGGATACAATTCGATACATTCTCATCTTAACATTCTCAAATAAGAAACATTTAAAAAAAATGAACTAAAAGAGAGAGAAAATAAGCTTGTCTAATTAATTCAGTTTGGCTTTTATCTGTAGTTAAAGAATGCCATTAATGACAATCTTGATGGCACCGTGGTGATTATTTTGAATGAGCTTTGTTACTGTCAACCATTCCTATGACACTCTGACAGGATGCATACACACATGGAGTACACATTTTTATAATTTTAAAATATGATAGTACTCGTAGGTAGGTAGCTGTAGTTAGTTTTCTCTGAACTTGCCTGTTGAACTCTTATTCTCGCCTTATTTAAAGTGATCAGTTCACCACGAATTTTCTTCTTTAGAGTCCAAAGATACATTCAGCACCCGAGGGTTGTTACAGTTCTTAGATTCTATCAATATTTGCGTATTTACAAGTGACAAGGGGAAATATGGTAACGCATTATCGCATAACCGGTTGTTCATAAACTAAATGAGTTATAAGCTCTTTTAACTCTGTTTATGTGCTAATATCCAATGGGATGGGAAAACAATGAGATGTTATTTAAGGTTTAATTAAACTTTATTGCCTTTTCAAGCATTCCAAGAAAATTGACTTTATTCGTGTTAGGAAAAATGGGCAAAATTTTTAAAAATTTCGAGTAGGGATTTCAGAGGGTAACTTTCTCACAAGATTTCCATTTGTGATGATTTGATTCATATGACTTTAGAAGGAATGATTTAGTGTGGCCAGAAATTGTATAAATTACCTAGTTAACACGTTCCTTTTCTTTCAGAGTCATTAAGAGTTTCGCGTATTTACAAGTCGGTTCGTTGTAATTTAGTTGAATAATATTATTATCAACCTGCCTCTGCATATTCATCGCCTACACATGACGAGCTGTTATTTATGAAATAAATTGTGGAAAAACAGTTGGTAATAAAGATAAATCAAAGGGTTAATAAAAATTTAACCTAGTCAACCTCTTTGCTTCCTTCTCGTACTAATTAATCGTTTACTCTGACAGTAACAAATTACAAGGTAATAACATTTTGATTTTGGACTGTCTGGTGACTGCCTATATGCCGATTTACATCTGATCTAATAAGTATCATTGGATATTAATTGTGTGAAGTATCTGTAGTTTTAATTGTTGTAAACATTGTCTTTTTGAAAGTTTTAGTTACAGTCCTTACTTATTCACAATCTTACTTATTTTCAGACCCATGAACAGGCCGCTATTTATAAGGAGATTTTTGTAAGTTAATTTTAATGGTTGATTTTGTCGACAGAATTAAATGTAACCTTAGTCAATGAAATTAAATAGCTATTTAATTTTAACACTCAGTGAACAGTAGAAATTTTTAATGAGATTTTTTATCTGTATATTGAATATTTGTATTTACAAGTTTAAAATATGTTTGATTTTACATTGGTCGGTGAATTCTAACAATTAATTGGCATGTAAGGCTAGTGGATGTTAAAAAAAACTATGATGATGCAAGCTTACAATAAAAAATCTTCTCATTTAAATTTATTGAAGAATAGACTTTTCTTGTAATTCACTTTTTTGTAAGCTGCATTATTTCAAGATTGCTATTTTAGGCAATAACGCTTATTCCATTCCGTTAGTAATTTATTAGCACTTTTATTCAATAACTTACAAGCATATCCCCTTAGATGGTTGTGCTACAAATATTATCCACATAATGTTTGTAATCATTTTAAAGTCTTTGGTATTTTTGTTTATGCAAATTTTACCTCACTGTTCTCACAATTAAAAAGAAATGTTTTTGTCGAGATCTTGCTTATTACTCTATTTTTCTAATCCCATAATAATTGCTTGTTTATTTTCTGGCCAGAATATGAAAGCATTATCTCAAAAACATTTTTGAAAAATATTGTTCTTATTGTTGTTGTGGCTTTGTTACTAGTAATTCAGGCTATTATTTTTATAACTCACAATTAAATGCTGACGGGATTTGATTTGGAGTCATAAATCTTAGTCATAATCACTTTATAGAGTGAATACAAGCCTTTAGCCCATTATTCGCATACCACGACCTCAATTAGTTCTTTATACATGATATAAAAGTGTGTGCAAAAAAGATGGGAGAAATGGAATGTGATTCCTCTCGATAGTAAGTGTGAAAACGGTGACAAAAATGCCAAATTAGCTAATACAATCTTATATTAAATTTTTACAGTGTATTCAATTACATGCTTAATAAATCCCTTCGACAATGGAAATGGAATTTCAATTTATGTAACTTTTGAAAACAACACCGAAATATTATACAATTCAATACAACTCTGACAATTATGTAATCCTTGCCCTAATTATATTACACTAACTACCCTAAATAAGCTTTTATTAGTTTAAACTTCGAAAGAATTACATTTCATAAAGTTATTTGATACAATTTAGTTGCTGATTTTGTTTGACATGAAATATTAAAATGTGAATTGTGACTGAACCCTCATAAACACCTGAACGGTTTATATTTCAAAAGTAATTATAGAACGATAGAATTTCTGATGACGCTAATATACGATTTGACCTAATTTATTCTTAGCACTTCCTGGATGAATTTTTGATTTTTGATGATAAATATTCAGAATACTTTTTGGTTTTTTTGAAAAAAATTGATCAAGGTTTTCCTTATAAAAATAGTATTAAATGATTTCAAGCATGACGTAGAGGAGAAGTTGTCGTTTACGCATCGAGAATTTTTTCAACAATCTAGAAATCTAGATTAAACAACTTGAAATTTTTCAACTAATTGTATATTTTATAATAATATACACTGCCTTTAATTGGCTGGATCTAACAAGTTTACCATATACTGCATCTTCAAAAACAAATACTATAGATTTTTAAATTTAGTTTTTAAATTTAGTAGTTTCATATTTATATTAATTATTTTTAAAAAATCAAAAATATATTTTATCCAAATGCAGTCAATATAACAAGCTCATAACAGATGAAAGGCCAGCATTGAAAGTGTTTTTCAACTATTTGTTCATTAGCTATAATAGTTTAGCTGAGAACACAATTCAGTGTCAATGTTATCAGCAAATATTTCCCCTCAAAATACATGCGTATAGGCAGATAAATATAGCTGCGAATAATCTATTAAGATTTCTATTAGATAGTTTCATTTCAAAGAGTTACGCTGTAGAAATAAATGTAATAATTGAAGTGTTTTTATTCAAACCAAGTGGTTTATTTACTTCTACAATACCATAAATTCATTATTTGGATGTGATAATTTGACCATTTGGCATATTAGATTTGTTTACTCGTTGAATCGATCTATTGGACCTAGTTTGTCATTATAATCATTTATTTTAATTTCATTTAACTATTTGATAACGAGATGTTGTTGTTGATACAATGAAGGCAAAAAATTGTTTACTCTACACTTTGGAACAGAAATTTTTCGAGATTAATCTGCCTCTTCGGTGAGACTTGTGGTGGGCCGAATTTAATCAAATTTGTTACAATCATGATGAGTGGGACACACTGGGAATACGATTTTCTTATTTATGTTTGACTTGTATTTAATATTTCATAAGAGATTACGAAGTTGTACTATAATTTATAGTTTTGAGAGGTGCAAGATAAAATAAAATTTTAATGAGTCTCTTAGTTATTCATCACAGACAATCCAAATTGGAATACTGTACAAAGTCTTCCTGATAACTTGATTTTAGACTTCTTTTAAATGTGTTTCCTTCATATTTATTCAAACAATTCAAACATGTCTTTGTTAATATTTAAAATGTGTTTGCTAAAAAAAAGTATCCTTCATGATCAACTGATCAAAGTAAAAAATCCTCGGAAAACTTCACGCATTACGTTTATAATACTTGGACATTGTAATTCTGCTTCTCCGCTTACCTCATGGCTTTTCCCAACCCATGGAACTCAATTTTTCCCAAAATACATTTAAACTTAAAGATGCTTACAAACATTGTCAACTTGCCATCCTACATACCAATAATTGAAAATTAATTTTCTTCCCCCCAAGAAAAACAAAATAAATATTTTTTTAACACAATTAAAGCCATACGAAGATTACAAAAGTGGTTTGTGGATCCATCGGCCAAAGCAAATGCGGTAGTCGGCTCAACCCTTTTCAGCTCTACAAAGAATTTTCCAAACCGTGAAAAGTGATTAGAAAATCCACTGGCTTTTGGTCAAAATCTTTGCCAAGGGAGGTAAGACCCAATATGTGAGTAAGCTAGGTATTATCTAATTATCATACCAATTTGTTGGATTAATAAATGGTCGCTTTGTTGGCATAAACAATGAAGAACATGTAAGCCTACATGATCTAACAATGAAATAAAGAGGCCATTTAGAAGTTGGCATACAAGTTCTCTGAGAACTTCCTCGTTAAAAAACACAAGATTTCTCAAATGCGCCGAGAATGAGACACGCAGAGGCGATATGGATTGTGCATGCAGTTCAACAATTAGTTCATATTCAACTCTAGACACTCTAGAGTCTACAGTCCTCGGCATTATCATCAAATATCAACACTACCTACAATTATTTACACCATAAGGTTATGCACACGATCTCGACCAGAGATTGTTATGCGTCGGGGAATGGCATGATCTTTAAAAATTAGTAAAGCACAGCAATAATATATAATCACTGGACACTTAATTAGTACGTGGAAGTAACACACATCCTCTCACCAAAACTGTGTCAATAATACACAGATTCACTTATATTATCAGGCTTTTGAATCGTTATATTTAATATCGATTCTATTGCAAAGTACATTATCCCCATTCTGGAATTAGACACGAAAGAGATTCCAAGATAATCGGCTCTGCAGCATTTCAGTAACAATTTATACCTAATATTTAATAGTAGTTGACATTTAATTCCCATCATAGTGGATCTAGGAAGGGAAGGAGGTAGCATCTTCTTCTGATTTCTTGTCTAGTTTATGAACGGCCCCTAATGAGCTAGGTAGGTAATGAAGTGAAGGAGCGAGTGTTTTAATAATAAAGTAATTTTTTTTAACTGGGCCGAATAAATTATCAATAACTAATGATCAATATGTACCTTTTAAAGTTTTAAAGAAACTTCCCAAACTTGATAGATCATTTCTAGTTTTGTACACAATACTGAGCAAGTAGTGAGATAACGTTTCATAGGAATTGGGAAGTGGCCATATTACCAATAGTTTCTTAATCTATAAGTGATGGTATATAGAAAGCTGAATTGACTTAATTGTTACTGAAAAATTACTAGCTTTTCCTCCTACTTTTAAGTGAGGAGGATTTATTCCCATCAATTGGCCAGGAAATGGGATTATTTATATTTTATCTCACTTTTTATCCTTTCCAATTTCCAATCTTTTTTAAAAAACTCTTGTGATTTATAATATCATAATAGCAGTCTGATACACACACCTCTGGCTGTACCCAATACAGTGAGGACCAGTACACCCGTTCATAAATTATCGTTAGTCGTGACAACGAGATTAGAGAATTTGATTCCTATATGAGTCAACCTTTCCCCTTTGTCTTTGATTGATACAATCAAAAATTAAGGCAATCGCTTGCTCTTTTTAGAAATGCTCAGGATCAAATTTACACCTTTTATTTTTTATGAAAGCAGGAGTATGAATTACCTTATCACTAAAAAATCTTTGATCCATTTATCAAAAGTCCTTCCACTCTTAAATAGCAGACGTTGACACAAGTTGAAGTAAAAAACTGGGAGGAAGGACAATATTAAATGACATTCCATTGGCAAAGGAAAATTTGATACTTAGTTCCCCATGTAGGATATTACGAGTTCAGTAATACGTATAGTTTTGAAAAGATGAGTTCGGAAATACGACAAGAGACGTTTAGGGCAATAAAAAAATCGGAGGGCTAAGTGATGCAACTAAATGTGCAGGAGTGGATCCTTGATGACTCACACATCATGACATGATCAAGTGTCGTGTGTGGATTTGCCCATATTCTCAGAAACTTTAGACCTCTTGGCTCTTCCTTTAGGTTATGGAACATTAATTGGGGAAACTTTCTAAATAAAATTGCCAACATTGTGAAACGTTTTTTTTAAAAGTTTCATTAAAGAGCAATGGAATTTAAAATTATTTTAAATATTGAGTCCTTCCAAATCCTATACAGACTAACTATAATGCAACTGTGCAGTCTACTTACATACACTATTTTTGTAACTTTATGTTTAACAATGGACTTAAATTAAAAGCTTTGTTAATTTTAAAAACCATTTTCACAATTCCAACAATAATTATTAATGAACTGTATAGTTTCTTTAGAATATAATTGCCCTTCTGCTACCGTTTATCGTAGTACACATGAAACTTCAGAGTTAAAAACCTAAAAACTAAGATTTTCTCAGCTTAGTGAAATGACAAGATAAGGAAACCATTTGAATTGATTCCAATACAGAAATGGCAATACAATATTTTAATTCTTAAAAGTAATGAACTCCAATCGCATGCCACCTACCCAAGCTTTAAAATGTATTTTGTCCGTTTGTCCAGCCTCGAGACGGATGAGAGGTTAAAATTCATGGAAATCAATTATCCTTTCCACTCATTGTGTACGTACGAAGTCTTGAGCCCAATGTGCGATTGTTTACCTTTAATTGTTAAGAATTATGTAAGGTAAGAGGATATTGACATTAATTGCCGCATTTCTCATCCCTCCACTCCTGAAGATGTCTATTCATCCTGCCGCGCTTCTCCATACCTACCTTTTCAACAAGTTGACATCTCTATAATGTCTCCTGTCACTTCTCCTACCATTTACAATCTTTACCAAAGACTACATACACTAATTCACCACAAACTGCCTCAGGACACCCATATTCTCATTAATTAACTTCAATCTACAATATATATTCGACAAGGACCTTATCACAAAATCCTCATAGGCTCTCTCCACTGTTGCTATTTGCTTGATTCAGCTTTAGAAGGTGTAATAGACTAGGAACTTTGTCATTATGCTCAACTGATTTACATCTATCGACATAGAATATGTTATGCAAGAATAATCAGAGTAATGACTTCATCGTATTTTAATAATAGGTGAAGAGAGTTTAGATTTCTAGATGAGCTTGTAATTGGTAGTGGTTATGATGATATTATTAAAATCAAGAAATTAACATGGAATCAATATAACTTGTAAATATATCAGGGTGCGTTCATAGAATCTGTAACAATTAACGTTCATAGACCTTTGTGAGCTTAAAGTCTAGTGACTGGCCATTGTTGAGAGTTGACAGATAATGAGAGCAGACTGCCAAGCCGCAGAATAATGAGCCGTGAAAAGTTGACTTCCGATCTCCGCTTACCTTCTCGTAATTTACCTTCTGGTTTTTAATGAAAACCTTTTGTGGACGTAAGTAGTTGGAGCTGACCATAAAGTATTTTGACTCATTTTATAATTCTAAACTCGTTCCTCAAAAATCATACGATTAATTCCTTCCTTTATCTCACCTCTGTCTATCACCTCAATCATCTCCTCTCACAGTAGCATAGCAATAGCAAATTAAAAAAAAAAAAAAAAAAAAAATAGCTTATTACATCACCCACATCCGAAATCTCATCTACAACCTACAACCTACTTGCCTATAATTGCCCAGAAGTGTTTAAGCAAAATGAAGCACTATTAGGACTAATGAACACATCCAAAAATTCTAGGGAAAAAATGCCGAGAGGAATTGGAATTTTTGATAGGTAGGATTTCATAATCTAGAGAGGGTCGATTGGATTGATTCGAATGGTTGGAATTAGCATGAGTCACGAAGCATACGGTATTCAAAAATCCCAACTTGAGTGAACAGTGAGGGTCATCAAGCCCATAATGAATTGTTCCAATGTACATCACAAATGTCATCTGCGGACGTGTGTGATACGAAGGGGGCTTGAGGATTTCACTTTCGACAGTGAATATCAGTTCGTTTGCATAACAACTCTAATTTCCCCGTATTTTTTCCCAACTTTTCTCATGTTGATGGCCAAAGCAAATAGTGATATTACTAGAGAGGCCTTGTATGCTCTTGTAATGGTCATTCTGTTGTAAACTAGGAAAAGGATTTCCTCGTATAGTCACCTAGCTACGAGGAGAGATAGTATAGAGTGGCTTGGCTTGTGCCTCCAACTTGGCACCTCGTTCATGTGTACCTCATCACACAGGCTCAAAGGGTTGAGAGGCAGGCAGGGGTAACAAAGGGCATTCCACATGCTAACTTTCATTACGCAAAGATATCTTCATTCATTTGTCCTCTTATGAAAATAGCTGGGATACCGTAGTAGAACGCTGTAGACAGCCGGACATGATCCAAGTGTCAAAAACTGATCCCTTACACAAACTGCCCCGTTCCTTTGCCCTCATTTGCACTCTTTTTTGTGTACGAAAAATTATCCCTTAATTGTTGGCTTTAATTGGAATTGGACCAAAACTGCATCTCCCTTCACAAAGGCTCTTCAGTCTCAAGTCCTGCTTCCATCGGCAAACATCTTTAAGGAGTTGGATTTTTATTATCACATCAGTCTATAGCTTCTTGTATCCCAAGTTGACTCTTTTTTGTAAACTGTAGGAGTGAAGTTGTCTATTGTGATCTTATTAAAAAAGTTGGCCAAATGAGGGCTAAGATGGACTACAGAAGAAGTACTCACAATTCTTCGATCCTTATCGCTGCAATAGGATTTATTTGCATTTCTGGAATCCTCGCTCAGAATTCAGGTATGGTTTTAACAAAGTTTACTCTTATTTCTGAATTTCAAAATTACAACCTGTCATACTGACTTGATTAAATTGACCCCTCGTGACCTCACGACTGCTCTTGCGATTGGAAAGAAGAGCTGAAAAAGTAGATGCTTAAAATGTCAAAAAAACTTTCTTATGCATTACAAATTTTGAATGATTGTCTGTTCCAAGTGGTAATAACAACATATCATTGAACATTTGGTACCTTAGAGTTCAATTTTTTTTTTGTATAACTCGTATTCAGTATAAAGATGAGAGTATTTAGGTGAAAAATACGAAGAGACAAATTTAGAAAGCACGATAAGTTATAAAATAAACATCATCAATATCAACATTTCACACCAACGGTAATTTTTCTCACCCCACTCTGTAATTAATGCTATCAATAATTCTTATTTCCCGTCGGTGCCTGATTTCTCTTACTTTAGTGGAAGCACTAGTGCACTAGTAAGGTAGTTTTGATTACTCAAATAGGACTTCGTGTCATTTCTCTAGGCGATGCAGCCAAGATTGTGGAATGACGTAGGCCAAAATTTATACAAGTTAGATTGTTAGATTATAAAGCTGATAGGAAAATGATTCCTGGAAAGATTTCCTTGCTCATTAAATCTTAAAATTAAAAGTAACAACCTGCCCCTCCGTATCAATCGGAGACAATTTTAATTCACAACTTCCCTTCATTATCTCTACCGTAATTTTATCAATCATTTCAACTCGTATGATATCATTAAATTGGATAGTTATTTAATGGCTCGTTGAACAATAAAATACAGAAGGAGACATCCAGCCAGCCCTTAGGGCTGTAAGTAAAGGCAAACTTTATAAAATTACTTTCAAGTCGAGCTATCAAATCGTTTAAAACCACAGCTTGTAAACTCGCTAATAGGCCTGCAATCGAGGGTATAATATGATAATAATGACACGGTGTTCACACTGCCTCAACTCAAGCTTAGATAGACTCGTGCCTTGACTCAGACCGTGTATCCAGCTCATGACGAACCCCTCGACGACTGAGGGTTGAGGATGCCATCACTATAGCTTAACAATAGCTGAGGAGAAAAACTTGAAAGAGTTAGTTTATGGGAGCCCCCCATCAAGCTTTTACAATTTTACAGAAAGTCAAAAGTGATTGCAAGACAAGTGGTACTGTACTGACTGACTGCATCATGCCCACACTTGTAACTTAATGCTTAACATGATTCGAAATAGCTAAACGTTTATTAAAATGGAAATTGGTATTTGTTATCAGGGGAAGAAGAGTCGAATGTAGTTCGAGTGATGGTCCATAAAGAGTTCCAGCTTCAACCAGATGGAACCTACAGAGAAGTACCTTCCGAGAATAAGAAAACAATCTCGTCCCGAAGAGACGAATACGAGGAGGATGAGTCAGTAGCAGAAAGTGCCCCTTCGGTTCAGTACTACAAAAGTTCATATGGCCCATACTCCTACGGCTTGAATAGCAACTATGCAGCTTCATCCCTCAAGCCTTACGTCCTTCAACCCCAAACCGCACCTTTGAATAGGTTCAGTTATAATGGAGAGTCGACAAATGAGGGAAATCTCTATTCTGATGAACAAGTTGACTATCCTTCAAGCCAAACCAAGTCCACTTTTTATACCCCAACCCCAAACTATGTTCAAGGAGGAAATGGCTCTCAGCCACAAAGCAGTAATGGAAATCACCAATACAAAATCCAACAGGGAACATCCGAGTACTACGTGGATGATGGTTCCATCCGACCTCTGACCTCTGAGGAGGCCTACTCCCTTGCCCCCCTCAACGAATCCCAAGGACAAGGAACTGAGGCGAGGAGTCACTACTCCGCTCCTTATCAGGGCAATGTTCAACCGTTCGAATATCAAGGTGCCCCAGTCTCTAATGGTTATTCACCTCCAAGCAACATTCAGGAGATCCTTAAGAAGCCTGCTGCCAGTCATAACACTCCTTATTATAGTCCTAAGGACCAGTTGTACTATGAACCTCTTCCTGAATCCAAACTTCCTATTGCAGAGTATGACGCTCCAGGAGGTGACTTCGGGGGTCAGTCTCACGGACCTCCAATTCTCTCTCAAGTCCACGCCGAGTTCCATTCGGAATTGAAACCCGGTGTTGGAGGATATGAAAATCTTGGGTTTGAAGGAGTCCAAGGAGACTACGGAGCACCTGTAGGAGGTCTCGGTGGAGATGGAGGTTACGGAGCCCCTGTAGGAGGTCACGGTGGAGATGGAGGCTATGGAGCTCCTGCTATAATTAAGGGGGATGGAGGATATGGACAGCAGGGTGGTCACGGACACGGTGGTGGTATTCATGGGATCAAGGCGGGTATTGTTGGAAACATTGCTCAGACCGTTAAGGGAGTAGCGGGCCAGAAAGCCCACCAGTTCTCATCCGTTCTTCAGCAAAAAGGTGAAATCGGTAGTCAGTTATTACAGCAAAAGGGGTATGCAGTGAAGGCGGCCGTGAATCAAAAAGCCCAGAAGGCGAAAATAATCGTTAACACCCTCAGCCAAGCCCCTGCCAAGTTCTCTTCCATATTGAGCACCAAAGCCCACTTGGCTTCTGCAGCTTTGGCCCATAAAGGCAAAAAATTAGCCACAATTGTGCAAATTAAATCTCAGATTGCAAATCAAGCTTCTGGCTTAATCCAAGCCAAAGGAAAGGCTGCCTCTGCCGTGATTAAAGCCTCAGGAGGTACGGCTGCCGATCTTATTGTCGCTAAAGGAAAGGGAATCGCCCACTTGATCAACACTGGAGGCCGAACTGCTGCCGCGATTTTGAACCACAAGGGTAACAAAGTGAGTCAAGTTGCTAATGTCCTTGGTGGACTCGCGGCTCAAAAAGCCCACAAGGGTCATGGTGGGGGTGGGTACGAGTCTGCCGGAGGTTACGAGGCTCATGGAGGTTATGAATCTCAGGATAGACCAGCCGTGGAACACAGTCCTCAGCCATTCCAACAGCTTCAATATGCTTTGAAGTCCGTTGTAGAGTCCCCCGCTTCTAGTTATGGATCTCCACCAGAAGGGCATTCTGGAATCCAGTCTGCCTTCCAGTCAATGTACAACAACTACAAGTCTGGACAACATCAGCCTTCCTCTTTTCCACTGGGGGCTTATTCATCTCCCGTCGGGGTTACTGCCGAAGGTTCCAGTGGCGGCACGGCCACTTCTATCACCAACAGTTTGACCAATTTGAGTGAAATGTTTACCAATATTTCAAAAGTTTTCAAGCGCCTTAGTCCAGAGTCCAAAGAAGAGTAGTAGGAGTTAGTTTAGTACTTTTAAAACTTATGTAGTAATAAGGAGAGAATCATAATTTTGAATAGTCCTGTGATTCTTTAAAAAAACGAGTCCGTATAGTCTTATATGCACAAGTCATAATAGTCTGCCATATCCTTGTCATAAATCAACCCATATTTTTTGATAGCATCTCATCAAAGATTTTTTTACCGTCATTAAGCCCCTTTTTCATGAATAATTCATTCCGTAATAGAAATATTGAAAGGCTTCCTATTAACCTAGAGACGTATGTAGTACTTCAAGTTTTGGTCAAGAATGATTCAACAATGTGTGCCTGTGTGTGTCAGTGTGTGTGTATGACTTGTATGAGTGAATGGGTCTTTCGATTTCATTTAATTGATTATTATTTACCAACTTTCAGTTCCTTATTTTAATTCGTCCATTCTCTCTCACTCCTACTCAGCCCAAATCCCAAAGATGTAATCAACCCGTCCAAACTACATTAAAAACAAGACGATTGTCTAAAGTTTAAATAAAAAAATGAGTGAACATTTAACATCCCTCGTGTCAATCAAAATTAAAGGGAATTCCCAGACTGACTTGTTAAGCCTGTAAGCTTTAAAAAAATCATATTATGTAATGGTTATTGACTGATGGACTTATGTCAATTTTCAAAGATTGTTAGTTATTGTTTTCATGTAAAAATTAACAATGTTCAACATTAGTTAGCTCCTAAATACTGTTATTATCTTTCATTAGCGTGAGTGGTCATGGCATGTTGAATTAGTACTGGCCTTTTGGGATATGGATACCACCACTTTATACTTTCTTCCCTGGTGAGTTGTAGCTATAGATTATAGCATAGTTCAATCTCGCTCTAAGCTACAAGCTCAGAGGAGACTATTTCCTACCTTTTTGACTTTGTTCACAAAGCGTATGAGAGCGGAGGTGATGGATTGACTTAATTTTTAAAAATCTTGTCACCTCGGAGTTAAAGAGTTTCCATTTAATAATCAAGAGATTAATTATAAAAATTTGTAAGGAAGGAAGGCATGTGCGGATATGTGTGAGTGTGTGCCGTGTGGTTTTGTGGCTTAAATGGCAGGATGGATTTCCTATGAGATAAAAAAAAAGCAGTTGGTCTTCTTGAAGGATTACAACACGTTTTGTGAGCTAAGAAACTCGTATGTAATTCTAATTGTAATGTGGAGCAAAAAGTAGTCGGAATAAAATATTTTAATGATCTTGTCCTCTCCCCACCACTTTCCAATATTACTATACGGCCATGTCCATAAACTGGCTTGTTATATGTATGAAAAAAATACTATTACTTTTTATCTTAAAAATCGATGGTATGACGACCGTTTCCATTAATCCCATACACCGCTTCTTCCACTTCCGGAATCATTCCGTTTTATCTATGAAATTTTGTGTGTAACCCCAAGTTAGGGGGAACATGAAAAATGATTTACTCACCTTTGTTTACCACAAGGCATGACAAAATTGGGGAGTCTAGTCACTGAACTAAATTACAAGGCATACATATCTTCTTATTGGTACTAATTGTGAAAGAATTTGCTCGATTGATTAAATGCTTAGCTTTTAGAAAAGCGGAGTCAGTCTATTTTAATTCAAATACGAAATTCCTGAACATCTTAGCCTATTTAAAAAATTTGATTAGCTGTTACTCAAAGAGTTTTATCTTGTCAGCTTTATCGATAGTTTTAGTAAACGACTGATGTTTTTTTAATTAGTTCTAAAACAAGTCTCCATTCTAGTCAATGAAAATGAAAGCCAATTTCGGCAATATATAAATTTGAAATTTGGAATATTCATGTTGTGGCATCCAAAAATAATGCGCCTCGTTTAACCTAAAAGCTTTTTGCACAATAATATTTTAACTTACTAATCTCTTACAACTCCTTCCCAACAGAATCTCGCAAAAGTTAAAATATATGCCACATATATTGGTTCAAATCGCATAATAAGTATTATGGATGGATCAAGATGCTCAACTATTAGAATTAATGGATTGAGAGAGACCATTCAATGAATTATAAATGAGCAAATGTCGAATCTATTCTTCACGATGACACAGAGAGACCACCCAAATCCTGTCACCGCACCCACCCACTCATCAAGACGACATGCCAACATGCCAACATGTAAATCTGTCAAGAGGAATTGTCACCATGTTCCCTGTCACTTTACATATCCCTTAAACGACTGAAGGGAGCTCAAAAGACCATGCAAATATATCCCACTGTGTACATAATAATAATATCATAATAATATGTGTAGCTAATAAATATCACTACTTGATTACGTCTTGCATTCAAACTAGAGAAACTCTCAAGCTGCACTTGTCTTATCATGTCATCTTATTCTCAATAGCCTTTCCAACTTCTTTTCAAATATATTCTTCAAATTATAAATAAAATCATGATTATCTAAAAGGGATGGAGTCGCTAGCGGATTCCTCTTTATGCTCTTGTGATATTTTTATTGAACTTGTTTTTGACGTTTCATTAGATTCAAAATACAAGGTACATTTTTTTAGTGCACAAGAGGCGGTGGGGGTAACATAAATGTGATTTTTGTGTATACTGAAATTATTAGAACTAAAGTATTTTTCAACCTAAAGATATTTGATATGAAAATAATTAAAATTAAATAAAGTAAAATTAAAAGTTTGCACGAATGGTTAAACATTGGGATTTATGAATTCGGCCTTGCAAATTAGAATAGTATAGTGCTAGGGAAAACTATTTTAAAGTTTCTCTTAATTTATTGAGTATCATAAACAATCACTATTTGAGCATCGGAATTTAAAAGTTAGAATACAAGATCTAGATTCTAGACCATAAGATTAGCCATATCTGCCTCAATCCATCTATTCTGTCTATGAATTGAGTTCTTAAAATTCGGAAACTCGCTTTTTACTGATTTTGTTGGGTGTGCTTTTCATACTTGTTGATCGATCATAATTACTCATCTTACACTTTTTGAAGTGAGCCATTGCAAATATTTGTAACTATCTGGCAAGACATTCATCATGAGGTAAATAAAAGTCCAGGAAGTCCATGTTTATTTTTAGCTATCCACGTGAATTTTAAGGAATCCAGCAGGTTTTTGGCTACTACTTCAGCTGTCAGATTTACTCAAAAGTAAACGGTATTTTCACTATTTTCATAAAAGGGCCTCTCAATTATTTCAGTTTTCCGAAATCAACTGCAATGCGACATGAATCTTCTGTCTCTTGTGTACGCTACGTTGACCGTAGTTCCAACGTATTGGTTAGAATATTTCGGGAGATTCAAATTAGAATAAAAACGTACTGGAGAAAATTTCAATGCAAACTTCCCGGACAACAAAGTTAAACGTGACGTGAACATGAAATATAATCGAGGCATAAGTCTAATCACGAGCAGTCCAGGATTTAGCTCTGAATTAAGGTTTCCTTGAAACCACAGGTACGCACTGTAACTTTAAATGTTGAAAATTGCTAAAACCGTACTATAAAGTACTTAACTAATTAAAAGATGAAATATTGGTACCCTTTGGTCGATGTAGAAGACAAGATATCGTAAATAATTGATGCAATACAGTGTTTTGCCGTTTTCCAATATTTAGCCCACAAGGGCTATGCGAATTTCAGAAATGGAAAAGGCAAGATCGAATGAATCAGTAACGTGTGATCTTTCCATCTGATAATCTGATCTTTCAGCTCTATATATTTGAAATAGTTAGATCGTTGCCAATTGGGTAATTGATTACTGTTTGTTGTATTTTATTTTTGACTAGCAGAGTGGTGACCCAGTCGGGCCACAAAAAAGGAGCGTTTCCAGTGATTAATTGCGAATTTTTTTATTAAA
>JAQFYM010003620.1:0-18037 GCA_034694785.1 Agrenia bidenticulata | reverse complement strand
CATATTTAATTAAAGTTTACATTGTTTTTGATACAATTTAATAGTTTAATTTTTCAAATTGTTTAATAGAAAAAACGGGCTTAAAAATGTACACCTTAAAGTTGTTACATTTTGATATCCCATTTCCCTCTCCAGGTAATTCATATATTTTTGAAATTCGCTTGAACAAGAGTTGTATAATTTCGTTCAGTGTTTAATATTTAAAGCATATTGCCTTACGCCTAAAAAAAGTTGTGTATATTTGCAAAACGAATTAAAAAAAAAAAACATTGTGTTTTTCAATAGTATTAATTGATGTATATGTATGTACACATGAAAGTTTACAATATAGCCTTGCTTTAAAAAAATACCTGTCAAGACCAATCAAATTATCTATTTTAATTAGAATAAATATTTAGATTCATAGTTTTATTAAAATTCCAAACATCTTTCTTTACTTGTGACGAACTCCTAAATTACTTCCTTATCGCTTATTTCAATATCCCGATGAATAGAAAGCATGGCTAAACCGTTAAGCCTGTTTTCTGTAATAGTATTCCATAGATAATTTTTAAGTATTTTTAATTAAGAAAAGGATCTTTCCACATCTATAGTCGTAACACGCAGTACAGTGAGTATATGAAGAAGTATATAAACATTAGAATATATATCCTTTTCACATCGGGTTAAAGCATCTATGGCTATCCTCGGTATTTCTGTGCCATCACTATATCTCCACTGCAAAACCCACTGATCATATTCCGGCTTTTACACATATTTTGGGCCTGGTCAAATCATTAATGTAAAAGTCAATAAGATTTGACATATCATATCGTTTCTGTTTTTTAAGTGCATAAAATGGTACTAAATGCATTAAATCAACAATTTTATCCCGATGCTTTTTAAATCTATTCTTAAATGAATGTAAAACTGTACATAAAAAAGGTTTTAATGCTATATCTTTTTATTTTTCTTATATGTTGTTTTTTTCTTAAGTTTGTTTTTTTGAAGGCTGTGCATATCATATGGAAAGTCTACTTCGACATTATTTTTTTTGGCTAATTCAACTGCACTTATGAATATTGTATCATATTCCTTTGATTTCTCACTTTTAATGCCTCTTAAGTCAGCCACAAGAATTTCAATTTTTTCTAGAGCTGCAACTAGATCTATTTGTGGATTTTGAAGTGCTATGCTAATAGAATATAATTTTGATAGAATTATGTTTATGATTGATAGTGAAATAAAAAAGGAAATAAAACGAAGACTTTATGATAGATTATAAATTGTAATTGATATGTCATTATTTTCTGTTTCATAAAGAATATCCAGAGATTGAAGTATTTCGGTATAAAATTCAAGAAAAATAAATATCGCTTCATGTCGTGTGACAAATCTAGTTTCAATTAGTCGCTTGATATTTTTATGCTTATTTTGATTATTATTTTGTATCAATTTTTCTTGTAGTATCATCGATCTTTTTGAAGAATTATTAAAGAAATTAACTGCTTCTCCTACCGTTATAAAACACCATTTTATATATTTTCATTTATTGTATCACTCAGGCAAATATTCAAATTGTGACTGATGCAATGTGTATAAAGAGCTAGCCCATAATCTTAGGATATTATGGCCTGAACTCTATTTAACAATCCAGACATTGCAGCTTCCCCGTCATACTCCTGCCCCCGCAAAAGTCTTAAATCTAGACCAGCCTCATGCAAGGTTTTCAGAATTGCTTTCGCCAACCCCACACCTGTTAAATCTGTCACATGTAGGAATCCTATAAAATCTTCATGTAATGTCACTTTTTGCATGTTGATGTAGCGAATTGAAATTATAAGTTGCTCTTTGAGCTTTTATCAGATGTTTCATCTGCTAGTACAGTATAAAACCAGCCCATCTTGATTTTCTGTATTATTCTAGTTTTAATCAATTTATTATATATTTTGAAAATTTCATTTTGCGATTGTACACTAAAAAAAATGCATTCCCATTCCCACTACCATTGATTTTCTGCTTTTATAATTGACTATCTTTTGATTTTATATAATGTAATATAGCTATCAAATTTCCATCATTAAGTATCGGTTAGGGCTGGTCTGGGCCGGACCCAGATTCTGGCACAATTTTTGCGTTTTTCAGTCCGGGTCCGGGTTAGCGAAGCACTTTTAAGGGACAAAAAATTATGCAAAAAACGTGCATTACTGCTTGTAAAAAAATTTTCTAGTAGTGGTGTATCATATTAACGTCAATAAAATATACTAAAATATATATACGTTTGTAAAACGACTTTAAAGTATTTTTTAGCTACAATTTAGTAGCCATAGTCTCTTCCGGGCTGGACTTCGGGCGGAAACCCGGAAAAAAGTCCGGGTCCGGGCCCAGCCCTACATCGGTTTTTTACTTTGTTAACTTACCTGTTATAAAATGTCCTTGTAAGGCATTATTTTGCTGCCCACAAAGTCTTGTTGTTTGTACAATAAACAAAAAGTTTTTTACGATTTTTAGAATATTTTTATAATATAGTGATCATGTATTATTTCCGTTACCCGCTTATGTTTTTTCCTGTTAAGTGCACTTACTCTAGAGCTAATATAGAAGAGTCACATGCATTTTTGTTTTTTCATGAAGCTTGAAGGTCTCATTTGCGTTTTTATAGAAATTAAAAGGCTTTGATACTATGGATAATAGAAAATATTTGGTTTAATCCACCTGTTTAAACAAGACACAATACTTACAAAGGGCTGTGGTTCTTTATGTACATATACAAGCCGAAAGACATCTGAAAGCCATACTAATCTAAACTTTCTTAATTTATTATTGATCGACGTGGCAGGAAAATTTCAATTCCGATCTGGTACCCAAATATTCTTTTAAAAATCGTATGAATAAACATCTGTTATTTTCGTTTTCTGCCTGTCGATCAAGATACCTATATCATACTTACATGTATCTTTTATCACCGATATTTTGATGTAGTCTTTGCTCTCAGAACCAGAAACGTCTAACGCCGGACTTGGAAGTTTATCAGCAACCACGTTGAACCGCTCGTTTTGTAGTTGGTCGTTGTGAGCAGTGCTGATGGCATCTGAGACAGTCAATAATTGCGCCTTATGGTTTTATTTTTCGTGTATCTCTTTTTCATGGGAAATGTCTGATATAGATTTGCTTGTATCTTGTTCTGGCGGTTCAGATACAATTGTTTTTAAGAAGTATATTCTTAAGTCTCTACCTGCACATTTGAGGGTATGAAAACACGCTTTTTATTTATAATAGTAAGAAATAAACGATTGATATATAGCAACTAAAATTTGATTTTTTCACCATGTAATAATAACAATATGAAACCAAACAATACTTAATTATGAAATGATGTTTAAAAAATACATTGGAACTCTAAATTTTATTTTTGTGCAAATAAATAAAAATAAACCGTTTAAGGGAAAGATTTACAAATTGCTTCTTTGGAAAAATTAGTCTAATAGCACTTAGCAAAAAAATGCAAGACAAAATATTGCAGGATGGTGCAAATTTTAAAAAATATATACGCTTTAAAATCAAGTTTTTTAGCTAAAACTAGTTGACAAAAATGGATAGTTTACTAATAGCCCCGTGTTCGCGTAGAAACTAACATAAAACCAGAAGAAAATATATTCATTGTATGAACCCCTGACAAGACAAAACAAATTAAGCCAAAGCTATTTATTGTGATTTATTTTTTTTAAACTATGTTTCTAACCATCCAGTCAAATTATAAAAGCAGTTTTTTGGTGACATTTATACGTTTCTTATTTACAGTTAAATGTGTAAATCCGACTATTTTATACCCTGTTCATACATAAAAAAACCTAATAACGACTGTTGGGTCAACATTGCTTTCAGGGCGTTCGTTGTAATCATATTCGCTTAAGTAGACTTATGAATTTTGACAACGTAGAAACCTAGCCAATTCATACAAAGCTGTGCCTTATAAATTATACGGTGTTTAATTGACATATTTTTTATTAAAAGTAACATTTCTAAAAAATATTTAAATCACAAGTTTGGTATTTGAGCAATTATAGAAAAAATAAGTATAAATGTCTAAAATAAAACTTATTATTTGGTTATATACTTTTCACTATACAAAAATGCAATCTGTCGACTCATCTAACAAATAAATTTTTTGTATTATGTAATTCATAAACACAATAGGTTGTTATACAGAGCCATACAAGCTTAATACTTTTTTTTACATTACACAGTTTTTTTTGTTATTTATACAAATAAAAAGTTTAAATCTAAATGCTATGCCCACAATTGGTTACAAAAGCAAGGCACTTATTACGTTTATATTATGCGGGTGTAAAGTACAAAGTTGCGTAAAAATTTTCTGTAACTTTTATTTTCTAGCAGGGGTCACGTGCCCTCCTGTGCCCCCTGGCTACGCCACTGAACGAGACTATAGTAAATTTAAAGACATATGTATTATTGTTGTGGCGTGAACAGTTACAAAGTTAAACTAACGCACCTAATGATAAATATGACGAGGTAATAAAAAAAAATAACTCACTGGATAACAAAATAAATAGCATACAGGCAAGCCTAGCTGACATGCTAAAGTTACAGCGGGAGAAAATGAAACATATAAATATGGGTTTTAAAAGCATCCAATTGTAAATAAAAAATAGAAAATTATATTTTTATTTAATTAAAAGATTTTATTGTTCATCAATAATAAAATTGTGAAGCCAACTTATTGCGTAAAAAATCTTAATGACCTTTTCAATTTGCCAATAAAATGTGAGATGTGTTGATCGGTTTGGTTTATTCTAGAGTTACCCGAAAACGGATATAACAATAACCTTTGTCTGCCTATTTCATAGGGTTTTCTCTCGGTTAAGGTATTTCTCTGTGTAATCATTGTATTTTTTACTATTTATGACCATTTAATGCACTATCTCTAACAATAAAGTATGGACCTAGGTAATTTCCACTTTGGCGCGACAAACAATTGAATTTCTCCAAATTCTTGCTTCATGCTTTTTACCTGCTCCAAACACAATTCCTTTTTTTTCCTACTTTAACCAGACACAAAAAAGGTAGCGGAAATATGTCTTTTCTAGTGTAGTTAATAAAATTTTGTCCGGGTGCAGTGAATTGGATTACCTTGTCATCGGTAGCAATGCATATACCACAATATTCTTTCAGTTGTTGAAAATCACGTTCAAGTTCCTCTAACTCATCATTTTCTGGCATCTTAATATCTCTTTTTGCTGCATTTGCTATGAAATCACATATCTCAGCAATAAACACGTGCGCAGTAGATATAGAATATCTAACTGCCCTTTTATCTTCTTGTAAGTGCAAATATAAGTACAATAAAAAAATGAACAATGCAAGTTTGTCGCTTTATTCTGCTTGGGAGTTTTTGTTTCTGTGCAAAGATTCTAGAATATGCGTAGAAATCGTATGTTAAGTTTAAAGTTTTAAACAACGGTATCTCAGAATAATCACTAATGTTTTGTCTCCAATCAGATGTGTATAAAAAATTATCAGCCTCTGAATCATCAATAAAAAGAAAAAACTTAAAAAGATCTTCACTCTGATCCATTTTACAAATAATTGAGGGGGTAGAAATCTTAAAGAAAAAAAAAGTTTCTATATTAGCTTTAATGCTGTTTAAATGCTGATTTTACAAAAAAAAAGTTAGTATATTACATTTTTTTTATATATATGATGTGATATTAAATATACACATTCTTGGACAGGCCTATTGTATAAAAAATTTAAGCTTTATTGCTTAAAACAGGAGTGAAATCATCAAAGAGGGAAGTAATAACAACGTTGCGTACATAAAATCGACAATTCGCATTATATTTAATTTGTTATTTGTGCTGATGACGTTGGGTAATTGTTCAATTGCCAAAATTATGGTTATCTAGAAAACCGACTGCTCCATTGCAAAATTATTTTTTGGTATTCACTAGCTGCACATCATATAGAAACACTGGTATATACATTGTTTTCTTATTATGTACATATATTTTTTTTTTACATATGAACCACAAATGTCTGTATCTTTCAGTGTAGTTTAATGTATATTTTATAAAAAAATTGATTAAATTGAAGTTTGTATATACTGTGTAAACTATAGAAAGATTATTATTATGCTTTTGCAAATTACCTACTAATAAAATAGTTATATATATATATATATAACATATATTGATAAAGCCTTTAATTAAAAAAACATATTAATAGATAATTATTGCTATTTTTGTTTTTGAATATTTTTGTATTATTAAGCTATTAGAAACAATGAAAAAAATTTAAAGTAACTATCTTTATCATCTGTTAAAAATAAGAAAATCTGTTTTCGACCCTTAAAATAATTGTAAAAAATCCATTCAAAACCCCATGAAAAAATGTTTCGCGTGTAAATATGATAAATAAAAAAGTAATTTAAACAATATTCAGATAAAAATATGTCTTGAAGAATATTTATAAATATCAAAAAAATATGCGACTTTATTTAATACAAACATTATAAAAAAATACATTTTATCATGATCTTATAAATAGTATTAACATATAAAAAAAGATTTAAGAAAGACTTATTTTTTATCAATTCATATTAGAATTGGTTTTGATTTTTATATAATCTAGTTTAACATCTTTCTTTATTGATTACAAACTCAACAACTTATACACATATATAAGTGTTATCACAAAATAAAATTAAGGATAGTAATGTAAGACAAGATCAACTTTTTATCTGGCTCGCATATTGCGACTTCCTGGGCAAAAAATATAGTTTATAATATTAAATTTAATTTAAATCAAAAAACAGACAAATAGAAAAGAAAGCAAAAATTTAATTCTTTTAAAAACATTTTATTTGCATGAATGAGTCGTAATTTTTATAATAAAATTTTAAAAATAAAAAATATGTTTTTTTGTAAACAAAAAATATGTTTATTGTACACAAAACATACAGCAATCAAATTTTAATGCCTTTTCCACATGTTTAATTATCTTTTTATACCTTTTTTTTGCCCCAAAGGTTTTCTCCGTGCGTAAAAGATTGCTCTATGTGCGCCGCATATAATTTTATATTTTTTTATAGTTTTTTATTTTCTTTTATAAAAACGTTAAGAAAGTAACAAATCCAGATCGAAAAAATAAAAGCAAAGCAATACATACTTCTAAAAACACAAAAACTCATATTTTGACTGTGCGACAATAATTCCGTGTCTTGTTAACGGATAATTACGTTTTTTACAATATTGTGATCTTCTTTATATTATTTTGCGATGTAGTGTAATTTTTTGAGATCCTCAACCATTGATACTGCAAAATGTACTATATAACAGAAAAATGCAACAACAAAACAAACTCAACTTATAAAATGTATACTCTTGCATAGATTTTTTTATCTAACTTTTTTTATAACTTCTATCGCATATGTATAAATTTGTAACTAAATTTGTAAATATATGCAACTAAGGCTAGACACCGCCATGCGTGGTATTACCGACTGTGTCTACATTCTTATGCGACGTAAATACAATTTAATCTTCTGGTATTAACAGCAAACTGCGCATTATAAGCAAAAAAAAAAAACTTCTTAAACTTTTCAATTAGCTTTAATCTAGTAATATAAGAAGGTTGTGTTGCGGAAAAATATACTTTATTTTTTTTTACTCAGCTTATTCTAGAAAATGTATTGTTGGCAGCGCAAGGGTAAACAGGCTGTATATAATAACACTGTATTTCCAAATCCCTACAGTAGTTTTGAGTATGAATTAATTACTTACGGCGTATTTTGTAAATGACGTAGAAATCTGAAGAAAGATTTATAGTATTATAAATTAAAAACATTGGGTAAGAAAATAAAATTTAGATAAACAAATGTATTTTTCGATTTAAAATTTTAATTAAATTTTTCTTGCGCATTTCTCTCTAACAATCTATAAACAGTCGACATTTTATGCACTTGTACCTTTTATATATTATTATTTAGTAACTGATATTATTGTTATAAAAAAAAATTATATTTTGTCCAATAAAAAAAAATATACATACATTTTTACAACAAAAAAAAAAATTTAAATGCAGGCTTGTCTTAATTACGAGATTTATGGGATTTTACACATATATTTTAAACTATTTTTTGTACTGAAATTAAACAATATATGACATTAACTTCTTAGATTAAAACTGTTTAGCGTTTTTGTTTATGCAATTGGGCAACATATAATTTGCAGAATTTTTTTATAAATACGAATTTTTATTGATTTTGTACTAATACAAGCGTGGTCTTCGAAAGTGTCATGGTATATTTCAAAAACTTCAGGAACCCTTGATTTTCACGTTTTACGGCAAATTTGTATCCCGATCATATGCAAAGATACCCGAAAGGGTTGTTTAAAGCTACACACAAATCTATAAGAAAACTGCACGCAAAACCAAGCAAAATTGTTTTGTGATTATTTTTTGCACTTTATAAGTTTTACGAGTAACCGGAATATAGAACAAAAGATCAAAGCAGGTTTTAATTGACTAAAAATACACAAAAAACTAGTATTATTTCTATAAAGAATACGTGTTAACTGTTAATTGCAGTTTTTATACGTACCGAGTATATATAAGTGATGAGTTCTACACTCATTTGCATATCATATAAATACCGCTCGGGTTTAAAATGAATTGCCTATTTTTTTTTATATGTAGAAACTTATCATCAGTATGGCGTAAGAAAAATATATTGTAAAACAGGTTTCATGTCATTTAAAATATCTACATGCCATTTCAATGAGGCCCTTTTTGTTTTTTTGCATATACTAGAGTATTCAAGAATATATTACCGACTTTTAGATTTTTGACCTATTTTAATGCTTTCTGCGTACAGAGTATAGTGCGAGTATACCTAAATGATTTTCTGGCAAAAAAAACATATTGTATTGAGATTATATTTTTACAAAACGTTGTAAACTTATAATGTACGGTTTTGATTTAAATATGATTATTAAGCAGTAAATAGCGTTTAGGTTATTACTTAACAAACTCGGCTTAACTTTGTTGTAATATATTGTATTTTTGTTATTCTATAATTAAAAAAAAAATGCAAGAAGAAAAAAATGCCATACATTTAAAATTCTTGATTTGAATGCTTGTTTTCGTAAGAAAAATCTTAGATTGGTTAATTGTTTGTTTTTTTTTTGTTTTTTATAAAAAATTTGATTTTTACGAAAACAAAAATATAGTACAAAACTGCACTCAGTTTTGAATTTTTACATTGCTACACAAATAGAATCAATTTGTTTTTTTTATAATTATTGCATAAAGTTTGATAATAACAAGTGTGTATTTTTATTGCATGTGTTAATTTCACAAAGCAAATAGTAAAAAACAAAAAGCTTTTCTTTTCTTTTCTTTTTTTTATATAATTATAATTTTCTATTATAATACACTTAAAAATGTAAAAGAGGATTAGTAACATTTGAAATATGCTCAATAGTATTTATATGTAAACTTAACTTTGATCAATTTTCATGCATCGTAAATTAAGTCTGACCTACTTACAACGCGTATGTTTTATTGTGGAAATACATAAACGCAGATATAAAAGATGTCTAGTATTCTACACTTGTACTAAAAAAGCAATCTTTGGTCATTTATAACCTAACTTTTTGCAAACTCTAGTGAGTAGGAGTAGAAAAAACGGTTATTCATTGCAGAAAAACATTTATTTATAGTGGAAAGTGTTGTATATAAACTAAAATTTGCATGCACTAGTACTACGGGAGGATAAACAAAGAACGCGTTATTTCAACAGTTGTTTTGTAATCATATAACCTTTTAATTTAGATATAGATACAGTTATTTTTGCAACAAACTATCCATGAGTTTTTTTTATAGCATGCAGTCTTTGCATTGTAAGTACATGTGGAACCTACAAAATGCATTCCGCAATTCAAAAAATTCCCATTTTGCATATTAAATGTTGTAAAACACAGTTTTTACTTTCGTTGGCTGATTCGTTTTTTTTAAAACACAATCTAATCTATCATCCGCTGCTTTCGTGTTTTAAAATTACAAACAGATTGTACGTTTGCTGTTTTTTTGTTAAATACACGTAAATTTTTGTAATTTAAGTACAGTCTTCTAATCTTAAAAACTAAAATATACATTTTTTAAGATTATCTATCACAATACTTTTGTCACGATTAAAGAAGTGTTTCCTTTTGGTATTTCCTTTAATAAGTCTTCATCTAAGGCTTACATACTTACGGTATAGATAATAATCTTTTACTGCATGTTAGTTATATTTTTATAGATTATAAAAGCAGTATAATTAAAAATTGGCTTTTTTTTAAAAAAGAGCAAAATTTACATATTTATGTATATTAGAAATACAGTTAAACATTTAAAGGTAATAAGAATGTGCTTTCAATAGTACCCTGTATAATAATTAAATTTTTTAATTTACCATCACTGCTTATTTATCATTTTTTAAGCAAGAAAAAAAATAAAAAAACAAGATAAATTTAGTCTATCCATGCGTCTATAACAAAAAAATGACCACTTAGTTTTTTTGACACAATTTTTGCGTGAAAAAATATTTGTTCTACATTTTGGTTACGTTTCTTTTACATTTTTTGTAAATTTTGTCTTTTATATTTACATAACTGCAAAATGTGCCAAAAAAAAAGTAACCCCCTATACATGGTACAAGAACAACTGTTCTGAATGTGCTTTATGTGCATTTGTAACTATTTTCTGTGTCGTTACATCTATCCCAAAGATGCTCGTTTTATTTTTGCATAAAAAGGGTAAATATTATACATAAGTTTTTTTCTTGTTATATCAGATATGAGTATAGCAAAAAAAAGTTAAAAAATTTGCCTTACTCAACATATATTTCATTTGTGCATGTTTTAAATATAAAAAATATACTTATAACCAGGGGTCTAAAAATCCAGGAAGCATCTAAAAATCCTAGAATATACTTTTGAGTAAAAATAAAAAAAAATTGTCTAGGTTTTGCCGATAATTGTGAGCAAAAACTAAAGAAATACATAAAACTAGTTTTTTTTATAAATACGTTAAACGCCCTTTTGAACATCTAATTTAAAATATTTCTTGCAAAAATTGTATTTAAAAAGTATGTATACATGATCTGGACCAGTAAGTAAATGCGATTTTCGAACATAAAAATCTGGTTATTCATCATTGAATGCTTCTATTTTTTTCTGCTTGTACAAAAATAGTATACCTTTTGTGTGGTAAAGCTCGTTGTTGTAATAAACTGCTGATCAAATGCAGAAAACAACATTTTTACTAACGCTTTGTCAATTTTGTGATTCTTATTACTTTTAAAACCAAAAAAAACTTTATGCTCTCGTAAGGCTTGCAAATATTAATTTAACACTTTATATAACTCAAACCAGCATGCCTCTGATAATTTATTTATTACTATTATTTATAGCCATACAATATTTAGCCGTTATATTACATTTTGTATATTATTGTATGATACTTAGCAAATATGATTGTTTTAATATAGATAAAGACTGGTGTTCTTTAAACTAATACTGCATAAAAAGGTTTTTTATCCCGTTAGCTTACCGAGAAAAAAGAAAGCAATAAAAATATAGAAAAACAATTAGGTCAGAACAACAGTAAAAATTAACATAATGTAGTGTCGTATATATAAAATGTATATTTTTACAGTAGTAATGTAAAAAGCATAAATATTATAACAATAAAACTAAATTTATAGAAACAACAATTTATATCCAAATATGAACGCATGTTCCTGTAAAATATGCAAAATACTTATTAAAAAATATAATAACCTGCGTATATTAGATCCTTTGATGCAAACCTTATAGAAATTTAAATACAGCCACAGCGTACCTGTCACCAACCTCTAAAAAAACATGCGTCAGATAATACAACTATATGTCGATTTTTGTGCCTGTTCTATATACTTGGTTTTTTACAGGTAAAAAACAACGGAATCCTTTTTTAATGTAAGAAAGCAGTAAAAAAAACCAAGAAAAAAAAAACATAATAATAGAAGTTATAGGTTTTTTTTTTTTATTTTTTTTTTTTTATATTTTATATTTTAAATCTTTTTTCATATACGCAAAACTAGTGGAGTAACCAAAAATAGAAAAAGCCAATGAATGTAGAAAAAAGTGATATTAATCTGATGACTATCTATCTAAATCATTTTTATACGTGATTTTATGTAGCTTCCGCACAAAAGTCAACGCTTAATAATATCCATTATGGCTAGAGTTTCCGAAATCCCAGGATAAGATTTCCCGGACTAAAAAAAAAAACAAAAAAATGCGATTTCGGGATTTTTGAATATATATAAATTCGCTTTGCTACAATTTTGTGCTTTTTTACTTTTAAAAGAATAGTATTAGTGTTTTTAAAAAATTGTAATTACTAAAAAAATAACTATTAACTGGATTTCTGTGCCTGAAGGCGTTAATATACTGCTTTGTATACAAAAACGAACCCATCTAAGTGTATCCTGTTACATATTGATATGTGATCTGCGGTAAGTAGAGAACTGGCGATTTCGTGTATTTGCGCGTACTTTAATACTGTTAAATTAGCTTAATAAATAGGCTAATAAGATTTTTAAAAAACTGTAATGATAGCATAATTTTGCTTGAAAATCAGTCTTTCTTTTTTTTTAAACAATCACAAATCATCTTTGATGTAATTAAATAGATTTCACAAAATAACTTTTTCTAAGAAAAATTATATAAAAAATCTAAAAAAAAATCGAATTTAAGTTAAAAAATTTGGCATCTGCTAAGCTATAACTACTATATATACACATATATTATGTGTTCATTTACAAGTTTGTGCAATCTTTTTTTTTTCGAATTAGTTCTATAACTTTTTAATTTTTAGACAGCCCTGTTGCAGAAAAGCAAAACACATAGAGATATATGCATGTAAAACTATAAAAAACACTTCTTAGTGTATTGATGCTATAAAAAAAAATAAATTTTTATAGATAACTTAATAAGCACAATCTGGATACATTTTCATTTTAAATAAAATAAAAAAGACTCCAATTTGTACAAAAAATTTTACTTAGCTAAAATTAAAAACCAAGCCACTTAAGAAATATCAAGCTTTTATACCAGATACTTATTTTTCAACGTCCAGTTTATATAAAACAAACACTCGGGCATTTTAATTTTACCCAACATACCGTATTACTTTTTTTTTTATAGATTATACGTAAAAATTTGATATTTAGCCTAAGAAAATCAACGCCGATAACTTGAAAATGTTTTTTAAGATTTAAAGGAAAAATAAAAGCTAATTTCGAAAAAATAAATTAATGATTATTGATCTTGGCAAAAAAAATACAGTTCGTTTAGCTTTAGTCATATAACAAATTTTTGCGGTTTTTAAAAAATGTAAAAGCGTTTTATTGGTGTATTTTTTGTAGATTTTACTTTATTTTTGTTTTTTGTGTTATATATTGACTTAAAATGTATAAATTTATTTATAAAAAAAATAACTTGTACTGACACAGTGAAGATTTGGTATCCGGGATCTCGGCATGTCGTTCTGTTTACCGGGATGTATTTTCTTGGTATTTTTGTCAAAATAGTGGAATCCCGGAATGAAAAACGTTAATTATGACTAGAAATTTTAGGATGCCGAAAAAATAAAATGGCCAGAATATAGACAAAGCCATTTTTACCGAGGTTTACTAAGTTTTGGATTATATCCAATAAATTGATAATAAAAGTTTGAAAAAAATAGCTTTATTTTTACATTTTATTTTTTGATTTTATGGCCTTGTATCTAAAAAAAAATAAAAAATCATACCCGGTTTCTCAATAATACTCGTCAGAGTTGCAACCATTTTCGGCATGTTTGCATTTAAAGTCGACGTAAAAAAAAGACCTCAACCGTTTTAAAACATGCTCGACATGGTTTCGACCTATTTTAACAAAGTGCAATCGACCTCGTCTGTGTTATAATTAACTTCGGTTTTTCGCAAACAAGTTCGTCGGTAGTGCTTCAAAACTCTTCGGGTTGCATACAAAGTCGACCATTTGTATTCAACCTCGACTAGGAGCAAGGAATCCCGATAATTATATTTTGTGAGTATTGTATTTAATATACAATACTTCTTTGTTTTTTTTAGCCGAATTTTTACATTGTTTGACATACATATAAGCTTATAGTATAAATAGTTTTGCTGGCGCTTAATCACCCCATAAAATTTCTTAATTATCGTAAATTTTTTTATTTATGGCAATTTTTTCACGTACTAAACCATATGATAAGTTACATGTTTTTACAGCAAAATATTAGACACTTAACAATTTTTTATGTTTTTTTTTTTTATATTTACGAGGTTTTTGTTTTTTGGTTACATATATGGCAAAGGTTTAAAATACTTGTATGCGCATATTTTATCACGTTTACCCTGCTTGCTGTTGATTTTTCATACTTCAAGTAGTATTATTAGACATAAAAAATTTTATGGCATAAATAAGTTTCTCCCTTTTTAGCACGCATTTTTTTCTTTAAAAAATCTAAAATACAAAAACTACCAAGATAATCCGTATATAGTATCGGCCGAACGGCTTAAAAAATAATATATTGTTAAGTATTATCTATATCATCCATTTAAAGTAAAAAAAAAAAAAACTATTATAACCAATGATACCGCTAGCATTTTATGGATATCAATTTAGTTTAAAAGTTTCGCCAAAAAAATAAAGACTTAGTTAATATACAATGCATAACAAAAAAAAATTGACAGGATCAAGTTTTAATCGTACTAAGGTCGAATGCAAAAATACTACTGATATGCAATACTGAGACGTTTGGTTTGAAACATTTATATGTTTATTTGCGTAACGTCGAAGTTGGTTCCAACACCGACAAGGTCGATTGCACTGCATCATAATTAGTTGCAACCAGTTGTACTTATCAGAAGTTTCATGTCTGGCTCACGCCGCCTTCTGTAGGTTGTCTTCACTTTTTTAGTGGGGCTGAGCCCCCCTGACATTTTATGCCTTTGGTAATGAAAAGCTTAAAGCGGCTTAATTTGTTTTTGGTACGACAAGTTACGCCATTTATAGTATATTGCAGTAACAACAGCATTTCGTATTCCTTGTTAAGTATTTTTTTGCGGAAAAATGCAATTTACCTTTGACTTAAAATAATTTGTTGCTTAACAGATAACAATCGGAAGCCACGTAAGAAAGAAACAAAAAAGAAGACGAAATACAATTTATAGAAACGAGGCATACTTGAACAAAAAAAAACACTTTTCTTTTCTACGTAAAGTAACTTGCCTTAAGTAAACGAAAATCTATTTTTTATACTTTTTTATTTACAGGCTGCTTTGCACTTTTTAAAATCATCGCATGAGCAATCATAAACACCTCAACAGTACAGGCCATGACACACTTCAAAGAATATATACTGTAAGGAGAAAAATATATAAAATTAAGATTTTAATTGCTTTGCCTAAAAAAATGTTAGTAAGTTGCAACTCAAATTCATTTTTATATATCGTTGCAGTAAACACCGTATTAACAGATACTGCATATAGCAATGCATTTGACCAGCAAGTTATGCATAATTTCTAATAAGATTAGACCCATCGTGTAATTTTTTTAACTAAAGTTTTTTTTTTGTGATTTAACTATGTAAAAATGCGTTTAAAATGTGTACTTGCACTTTAAAATGTTTTACTTTGCGTTAAAGCCGTATGTTTTATAGTTTTTTTGTTTATAATAACGCGTTTCGTATTTTTTATGCCAATTGATGTATAACAATTAAAATCTTTGCACTGAACTTGAAAATTGCAGTTTGCACTATTTTGCCCTTTTGACAGCACAAAAAAAAGGCCAGGTTCAAGCATTTAATAGTTGGAATTGTCTGTTAACTCATTTATAAATTACTTTGCAACGATACATCTTCTTGCATGCATAGATTGCATGCATTTGTTACAAAAAACACAGTTTTCAAATATATTCTACCTTATTTTTAATAAAGAAAACACGATTTACTAATTAAGTCTTAAGAAGCAACAAAAAATTATAATCAATAATAAATGTGTGCATACGACCACAAAAAACCTATTTTACAAACAATTCGAAAATAATTAATATAACACGAATTGTTCTGTGAATGCCTTTTAACGGTTAAAATACAACTTAAATTTTTTTTTACTGCATGTAAAGCAAAAATAGATTTAAATCAAAAACCTGTACAATACTGCACTAATACGCAATTCAGAGTAATGTTTTAAGATTGAAAACAGCGCAAGTGAATGGTATTTTTGTATCCATATACCTTTTAATTTACAACTTTTTTGCAGGCAAAATGTTTTTTATTTTTATATCTTTGTAAATTTATTATCAAGTACCCATATTAAAGCTACAACGGCACCGATCAAAGCTTTTTGCACTTTACATTTTGTAAATTTTATATCAAAAAAAAACTTGGCGTGCACATCGTTATTATTTTAAACTTTAACTTCAATTAAAAAAAGGTTTTATAAAACTGCTTATGGTCAGGGGTGGTATCCTGACGGGTATATTTACGAGAAGAATCGACACGGTAAGGTGTATTAATACCATGTTCCCCCTCTGTTTTTTTTGTAAGTACAGGGAAGGTATTTGACCAACATAAAAAAAATATTTTTTTTATGTAAAATGATTTTTTAAACCCATTAATTTCAAAAAAAAACCGTTTTTGCATATAAAAAATTTAAGTTTATAGATATAGTCAAATACTTACAAAACTACCAAAACATATATTATCATTAATGTTAAAAATGTGAGTAGTTATGACTACGTTGTGCGAACACTTGCTAGCCTGGTACTGTAACTAGGTGCGCGTTTTCTATAAGAGCGCGGCAAGAGTTGTTGCTATGTGCTAGCACTTGAGAACCTGCCATAGTTAAAACAAGCTTATAAAAGCTTAAGAAGTTTTTCTAGAAAAACATACCCTGTGGTGCCCGTACCCCAGTGTCTGGTACAGTTGTAAGCTTTTTAATCTTAATGCCAAAAAATTGAGGTGCAACCTTCCGAAGAGACAAAACTACCGCCCAAGAGAAAACTATGCCAAGAAAATGCTAAAATAACAAACAACGTAAAATTGACTATATACAATAGAGAGGGTTGTAAATATATGCAAACGCTTTTAAAAAGTCAAAAAAAGATCTTGGGTAAGTTTGGTAAAGATGAGGTTTATCAAGGGGTACGTATTGGTTCATATAGGTTCAAAAAGCCACGAAAAATACAGAAAAAGCATAAGTGTTAACAATTACGATTTACCGTATTTGTGTCTAAAAAATATATTGTTACAGCTATGTGCATATTGATTTTAGACATAAATGCCCATAATCTTGTTGCGTGGCATGTTTTTTTTTTGCGGCAATTATAAGCGCTGTATAAAGTTAGTGTCTGACATACCAAATGAACGAACGTGCGTGAAAATAAAAAAACAGGCAGTTATCCGCAGTTTTTACTAACTGACTTTGTTAAGTTTACTATATGATGTGACGATAAGCTGTGTCTTTCTTAAACATGAATTCGTATATAATTATTTATGTCCTTGACATTTGAACAGAATCATAGTTTACTATACTTTGGTTTTTTCATTGGTGCCTTTTTTATCGTTTCTGTAAAAATAATATTCTATTGCAACGATTTTTTTACTAAGCTTATAGGATACGCTCTCAGGCATACATAAACATGAGTATTTTGTTTTTTTAATACGCTTTACGCTTAAAATATAATAATTTTTTGTATGAACAGTTTGTATTTCTATTCTATTAGGCATAACCAGGGGTGGCACTCTAAATTTTTGTCAGGGGGGGGGTCATAAAAAATTAATTTTTTTTGACACTAAATTTAAGCTTAAAAGCGCAAAAAAAATGTTATGAAAATTTTCTAGAGGGGTCAGACCTATATGCACTCCTATGAACCCACCCCTGGTTACGGACCTATCCGAATGTAAATTCAACAGATTTTATGTAAGAATTACTAGTTTT
>JAQFYM010003619.1:0-18040 GCA_034694785.1 Agrenia bidenticulata | reverse complement strand
GCAAGCTAATACAAAAAAAAAAAAACGTGTTAGATAAAATTCAAATAGTAAAATTGCTTTTTCTTTTCTACAAAATTTTAAAAACTATTGTTACCAAACAATTTTTTTTTTTGCTTGGGTTATTCATCTATCTGTAAAATATTATGAACTAGCGTTATGCTGTGTTTCTTGTACCCAAATGTTAATGTCTGTGCTCTCTTTGTTCACTAGTATGTTTTATCTGCAAATCAGTGACCGTACAAACAGTTCATTACTGTTTCTTGTTGATGTTTGTATATACGCCTCGTACAGGGCTATTTTACTATATAGGGCCATCTGTCATTCATGTGTTATCTGATAATCTAATTTTACAAAGTAAGCCAGTATAAGGAATATTATGCCAGTATATCTATTTGCATTTATAAAATTTATCGACACTTTATAAGCGCAAGTGCCGCATAAATCATAGAATTTTTATAAACGTTGTTGTAATGCTTTTGTTGACAAATTCAGACACTGGCATAAAAAGGAAAATAATGGAAAACAACATTTAGAAAAAAGCACAAACAGCACAAAAATACAGTAAGTATTTATTAAGAAGAAATTAAACAATTAAATTACAAAAATGGGCAAATTGAACACAAAGCTTGGCCCGTTATATTCAATCCACAAATCGTTTTTACAACGGTTTTACAATTTTAACTATTCAGTTTTCTATATAATTTAAAATCTGCAGAACGCTTGTTAACCTATAATGCATTTGTTTTGTAAAACAAGTCTTTGTTACCAGTTGTAGTTTAGGGTTGAAATTGGAACTTTTGATGACCATATACACATCTAATAACGTTTTAATATTTTCAACTTTAACAATTATGCTCGTTTTTGTTTATAACGAAATCTTTTTAGCTTGCCACAATATATCTATTTGTATTAAAAATTAGTATTTGAGCATATCTTAGCCAACGTGTGTAAATAAATTTACACCTAAAGCACTATTCCGGGTATGCACTTATAGTGTTAACGCGAGTACGCCCGTTACGAACTTGTTTACATGCGACATTCCTTTTAATCCAATTTACTTTTGCTATATTAGAGAAGATAAGTAATAATCATCGCCAGCATTACAAAAAAAAAATATCAAAAAAAAGTTAACATATTTTTCTAGGTTTGTTTTATTTTTTTATTTTTAGGTATTTTAATATTGGTGAGTTAAATATTAGTCAACTAAAATTTTTGTATAGCTTGCTGGTAAAATTTCGCAAAAAAGTCTTTCTTTAAACGTATACAAATATAAAAGTCCAAAAGTGCATATCTAAGAAACCCTGCTTGTAACTATATGCGGTTCTAGGCTGCAAAATTTTTGATAAAATGTAAAACTCAATTTGATGGTACATAAATTGTTACTTAAATTGCATGTTCGTGCATATTTTACGCTCGAGTAGTGACTAGGGCTTAGAATAATTAATCAAATACTTAGATTGCAATTTAACTGGATTTATTATGCAAATGTGGCAAACGTGTATTGTTTATAACCCATGATGCAAAAAAAAATTAAAAAATATACAAAATGTGTAATTATACTACTAAACAATACGACTTGCTATCTTTGCACGATTCGATAAATAAAAGTGTTTACAGAGTCATATTTTGACACATGACCGTATCAAGTGTTGTTTACTTTGTAATTTGATCGGTGTAAAACCTAAATTCCACTATTAGGTGGATTTGTTTGTATACCGGTTAGGTTAGATTCTAATATCTAATTAAATTTTGTTATGCTATTGACTGCAAAAATAGATAAAACACAAAATTATAATTGCTCTAGTTTAGGTTGTAGTAGCATTTACTGCTAAAAAGGCGTTGTATAGCTGAAAAAGTCAGTAAACGGCGTTACGTAGAATGCTTGCGCTCCAAGCAATAATCAGTACTCAAAAAGCGTTTAAAACATCTTTAACACCAGTTTCTAGTAGCATGCAGTAACTGGTCTTATATCTTGACAATTGATTAAAAACACGAATCGAATAATAAATGTAAGTAATATTTTTTTTATTCTATAACTATGAAGGACCTACCAAGTTATATAACACGGTTTTATTCTTATATATTACCACCACATAAAAATGCTGCCGTCGGCAACGCGCCCTCTCGTAACCTTCGTGACGTATCACCAAAGATGATTATGAGATAGCTTCTACACTTGAAAAAATTACGCGACCACAAAATTATAAAAAATTAGCGCAGAGAAAGGAATTCTTCATAAAATAAGCAGCAAAATTACTGATAAAATATACAGGAGAAGACGTACCTCTTGAGTTTTTTTTCTAACGGCGAAGATGGTTTTTATGGTAGATCTCTATGATTTAAAATAGGAATGGTCATGAACAGATCCTTAATCGAAATGAATAAATCAGTCTTTTGTAAAATTGATCAAAATGAAATTTAGAATACCTTTATTGATGTTTATTCTTATAGTTATATTCTGAAACACAGCGCAGGATATAAAACAGTTGCAAAAAATACAACGACAAAAAGTGCGAACTCATTCATACAGCGACTACAGGATTACGCAAACGTAAAAAAATCAAAAGGAAGTTGTTTTAAAATTTTTGCGAAAAATCATCTCCCAACGAAATTACAAACATTATTGTTTTCGAGCGAGGTTGAATTAAAGAGGATGTATGAAAGAATATCAGAATTTAATTAAACATGGCAATAAGAGCACTGGAATTCAGGCCCGCAGCAATGACGGCGTTACAGCCAGTGAGAAGCTCGAATATTTACCAACATCGACAAAGCTAATAATAAAATACTTCGGATGCGGAAAAGAGATGCATTTGCTTTATTGATGTTCCGAAAGAACGTTTGGTAACATTACGCACATTCAAGATACTATGTCGAGCGTAGAATAGTTTTTTTAAATCGCAATCGCACTATCGCAACATTTAACACGTCAGTGTCACATTCGATGATCACTTCCGGTATGCATAATTTTTTATCATTCACACTGATAAACCCACAAAGAACCTTTTTTATTATCAGTGATAGATTGATATTATTAACATGTGGATCAGTCAGATTAAGTATTCAAACAGAGAATAATCAAAGAAAAGATAAATCATTTAATATTAAAAAAGTCCAAAAGGGCAAATGGTATAAAGTTAATCTGCATATGGGTAATTGAACCGAAAATATGATGCCTTTTGAATGCATTAATACACAAGGCAGAAAATGGACCTGTTAGTCAAAACCGTATCCTTTCGTAGCTACAAAAACAAAAAAGAATTTGCAGCAATGATAAAAAAGCTTATGAAGATATAAATATTATTAAGAATCTCATGCATGTAGCCGTTTAAAGTATTTGATACACTTATGAAGCATATGCAAGCTTTGACTTTGTATCGATTTATAGGAATTGAATGCTATAGTAACCTTATATGCATTGTAAAATCTGCGCGTGATATACTTATTACACAGTCTATAGAACACGAAATATTTTTGCTTACTTGACTTACACTATAAATATTAATACATAAATGTTGAAGAAAGCAAACGGTGCAAAACTGCATTTTATACCGGTAACAAGATTAATGCAATTTGTGCAAATGCCTAAGAGCTAAAAAAATATACCAGCCACTTGTCAAGAAGCTATGATCACAATTACGAAAAATACGTTAAACGTCTTGTGTCGTCTATATTACGACATCTTGGTCTTTGTAACCACAATTGCTAAACATAATAGAAATTTAAATTTAATAAAAAAATACATGATAATGATGAGATGCAGTAAAAAGTTATTATAACAATTATATGCGTACAAAAGATATACTTTCGAGGCTATACAATATAATTTAAAAGGCTGACTCCAAAACTATTACGCGTACAGGGCATTATTGAGCTTAAGAGTCTAACAATCAAGCGCCAATTGCAACGGTTGCATTAATATAAAAAATAACGATTGTTTTTTTTGTTCAAACTGTCTATGATGAGCTTAACTTTTTTTTAAATTTGATGAGATCAAAATTTAAACATAAGTGGCTACTTAAATGAAAGTGCTTTTAGACAAATAAAATCTCTCAATGATAAAAATGTGGCACTAAACATGCCGAATTTATAAGGCTTAAATGAATACAAAGAAGACGCCTGTGGACTCGGACTTTGGGTGGTTCTAAAGCAAAATGGAAAAGGTATTCGCTTTCATTAGGTATAATTGTCTCCAGCTAGTATTAATATTCAGTCACTGAGCAAAAAGGTTAAGGCCTTTTTGGTATAAAGAGCATATAAATTACTTTACTAGAGAGTATATGTTTACATTAATCACAACCACAGGGCAATGCCAACGCTTAAGTCTAAAATTAAATTTTGAAGCGCTAGAATTTATAGATGGTTCGCGCTACTGGAGCGATTTGACTTCGTAAAAAACTACAGATAAAAGCAACACTTAAGTATTATTAGACGCATACAGTAGATGAGTAGTTCCGTAGGTAAAAGAATAGTGTTAAGAAAAAGACCAGCAAAATGCATTTAAAATACAGCATTTAATCTAAAAAAAGAGAAATGACAGTGCGAAAAGACTAAAATATGCAGGATGAGTTGACGATGAAAAGTTATCTACAACTAGTATCGGGGGGGGGGGGGGGAAAGCATATTCATTGCACGCGTGTAATAATACCTTAGAAAATACTATCATGAAAACCCATACTTTCAAACATACGTCAGCTAGGCATCTTAATAAGCAAAGAACAATTGCAACTTATTGCACACGATGTAAAGTTGTGCAGCATTTGCCCCGATATATACGAAAACTTTTGTATCTACGTCTACGTATACATACCTAGAGCTATTTTTGGCGTTGACACATTAGAGATAGAATAAGATAAACATGTGGGTTTTTTTTTTTGACTAATTAATTTGCTAAATATGGGCTCGGGTCTTAGGAACATAAGAGGCAATTATTGTAATGAGATTTAACAGGGATGTGTAATATTAATTTATGTTTAGTGTGATTCTACGTAGTGAGAATCAAGGTTGAGTATTACCTATACAAGAATGATCGCACGAGATGATATAAAATCAACATCATGAATTCCGTACATCCTTAAAGCAAAAGAAAAAGCAATTCACCGTATAGTAAGAAACGAATTAAAAAAGACCTCAGGCCTGATAAAAATTCTTCTTTAGTCTTTTGTTAGAAATTATATTGTTACGCATCAATGTGGCAACTAAAATTACCCCAGTATATGCTGCAAAAAATGTATTGGGAAAGGGTTTTGGAACATTCACAGGGATTGAAAAATGAGTTTGCAAAACATTAAGAAAAAATGGAACAGTATGTCGGAGAATATGTGGTATTTGTTAAAAATGATATTGAAGCTTTATAAAATAGTAATATGTATAACATATAAAATCTAATTACAAGGAAAAGAGTGATAATAGTTATAAGGTACACATACGCCAAAATAAAAAGGGGCATAAGCTTTTTACCGCAGCTTATAAACGTTGCGGTAGTGGAAGTTAAGGTTGTATCACCAACCACTAGTATAAAAAGCTCTAATATGCCTACAATTTATTAAACGGCTTGCGTACAGAGCGCCGTCTAGCTTAAGAATCAGTACTCAAAATGCGTTTATAAAATTCGACACTAGTTATTAGCTGCAACTAACAGTTGGTCTAATATCTTTTTAAAATTGATAAAACAACACAGAAACAAAAAAAGATCATGAGATATACCTGTTTCATATTAAAACTTTACAAGGGTATAGAAGTTAACTAAAGAAGGTAATATTTATATGTCATTTACAACAAAAAAATGCTGCCTGCTTCAACGCATTATCTATCACCTGCGTACACATTTTTTTTGTTGTAACATATTATTAGTGTCGATCTCTATTAATGAATAAAATTTGTATAGATTTTCGTATATACGAAAGTAATTCGTTGCTTTTAAACAAGTTTTTTCATAGTTAAGTTGTTTATTTAAAACGAAAAATACAAATATTTAAGTTATATTTTACAATACTCGTATGTGGGTAAAACAGACTTACGAGTGCATTGAGTATAACAATACTTTATTTTGCTTTATTCGAGCAAAAGCGTACATTAAAAGGCATAAATGGTAAAAACATAAATGATACCTTATAACCAGGGCCCACAGAAAAGTTAGAAACTATATTATAGCTGCAAAATACATATTTTCGCGGTAAAACAGTACTTTCCTTTTACTTTTTTATAAATACATAAGATTTTTTTTTTTTTAGATTTTAGCAATTATTACTACTTAAAGTACTGTTGCAACTGGTTATTTCTCTACAAATTTTGGGTAAAAAAATACTTAACCTGCACGGAAACAAGTAATAAAACGGCAAACATGAATATTACTGTAAAACATAATTTTGAATACCAACGTGCAAAATACAAGTGTCTTTTGTGTTTATGTAGCCCTTTATATGCTTCTTACGTAATATTTGCACCTCTTTACTTGCTTACTTTTTTAGGGGCTCTACTTATAACTGAACTTGAATAGTTTGTATACTAAAAACAAGCTATTCCTGGTTTTACGTATTTATTATTATATTAGTTGATTGTGTAATATAAGTAGCGTTTTACGTACAAATCTAGTACGTAAAATATATAACTCGAAATGCACAACGTTTGTAACAGTCAAAATAAATAACTAAACTACTATAGGTTCTTTAAACTATGTTTTAAGCTCTGAGATTTTTAAATATTTACTCTTTATAATTAGGCAAAATGAAGTTGTATCGACATACCTTGTATTTGTCATTTTAATTGCTAGGAAAAATGCAAATAGAAAATAATAATTGTGTCTAATGTAATTGACTAGTTTCAGTTTTTCTAGCAGAATCTTGACCTAGACACACAACAATATCTTAATTCTAAAAAATATTTTAAATGCGTATTTTACAGTTTTTTATTCTGCTTGTAAGTCAAACAAGAAAAACACTGTTAAAATTTTTTTGTGTGTCATTTTTTCTATATAAAAAAACAGCAAACTAAAACTGATGAGTAAAACTAGAAAAATAAAAAACGATAAAAATCTTTGCTGTAGAAGTTATTTGACGCAATATGTGCACATATTTTATTAAATTCTCGGTAAAAAACAATTTTTATTAAGTTTAATGCTGCAATGGCTTATGTACAAAGGTTTTTAGATTTATACTTTTAGACAATATAGTGTGTGATTTACAATTTTATAAATATTCACACTATATTATTTCAATTTTTTGTTAAAATAGGCTAAGTTTTTTTGTATTATTTTTTATGATGCAATAAATTTAAGTTTTTTTTTCATTACAATACTATACCATATTTTGTTTTTTTTCTAATGTGAATATACTATAAAAAACAAATAAGCGTTCATATAATTTTTTTTATGTTGTTAAGATTTTTCGAATAAAGAAAGAGTATATAGATCTTACCTATAGTATTAAATCAAAGAAATTAATTTATAACGTAAATCACTATAGTGAATATTTCAAACAGAAATTTTATACTCCTACCTTTATAAAAGTTTACTGAACGCAGTTGCTTGTTTTAAGGCATTCCGGCTGTCTGGTATTCTTGACAACGTTTTTAAGAATTGTATGTAGGTACACAAGGTACAATAAAACAAATTATGATTTGAGATAAGGTAAACAGTTTTTATTTTTTGTAGCGTTTGTATGTATTATCTGCAATTGTATAAAACACGCCAGATAAGATAGCAATAACAAGCAAATTGGCTTTAATTTAACATAAACAGTATACAAAAGCTTTTTATGTTTATAAGCCATGTTTTTATTTTCCTTTTTTCAACGATGTTTAAAACGTTTTAGTTACGTGATATGTGTGTTGTATTCCAGGAATTCATGGTATAATACGTCGTTGCCTTATTATATAAAGCCAAACCTTAGACTACAATGATATTAATACAAAAACTTCTGAAATAAGTCAACAATGCATTGTTTTACATGTACAATCTCTAATGGTTACTGCCTGCCATTATTATGCATGCAGTGAGTTATTTGATACATTAGTAGATACTTGCATCTGTGTTGCTAAATTTTTGACATTTCTAGGGCTATGTCAATAAGTCTAAATAAAATGGCACACTATATGTTTACATTACTATAGTATTCCGAAATACGGTACATCTTTATACATAAAAAAAATTTAATATAGAAAAAATGCAACACAGGTACCTCACTTTAGTAAATTTTTGTTTTCAAAAAGCAAAGAACATTTCCTATATCATAATTCACGCGTGTTATTTTTGGGCTTTTTGTTATTTCCGAATTTTTGTATAGTGAAAAAAAAACATGGTTTGTTTAAACTTTATAACTAGGATTAGGTATACATAGATGTAGTATATCTGTATTTTCGTCTAAATTAAAGGTTATTTTTTGCGAGAAAAGCTCAGACGGGCGTAAGAAACTGTTATGGCGTTCCCAATTGTAATCTTTTGCAGGTATGTAACGTATATTCATCTAGTTCTATGCACAATAAATATGCGTATGGGTTTGTATGCTCTAAACTTATCATGCAAATCGATTTAAAACGCGAAATATTGCTGAAATAAAAATAAGTGCCAGAAATTGCATGTATTTTGTCTTTTTACTGTAGTCCATTTTTGATGTGTCAACTTGTCTACAGATCATATAAAATCGGGATAAAACATTACAACCAAATTTGCTCACATAGTCAATTTAATTTTTATAATACACCACTTAAAATTCTATGCGCATATATCTAGTTTTATATGTCGTTTAGGAGTCGGACTTCTTTGCAGCAAGGCTCAAAAAAAACTGTAAAAAACAGTATGAATAAAGCAAATCGTAAATTCATATGTGTTGGTTTAAATATTTAAAGTATTAAAACAAAAAAGGGTATTTTAGTGATTTATTAGTACACTTTTGTTAGAGTAGTTTAAATATGCCTAAAGTCACTTAAGAGTGTAGGCAAACATTTTACTGTCAAAGGACTAAATCTAGTGCACGGGCCTTATTTTTTCTACAGACATAAACTATGTACTTAATTTAACCAGTATTTCTATATTCGGTACGCTTAGTAGTATAACGCTATCAAAAATTTGATTATTAATTGAATGCATTTTTTGTTAATGTCTCTATATCAATATTGTAAAAAAAGTTAAAACGATTTATTTTGTAATATATCTATATTTTCAAATTTCGTGATTTTGATACAAAGCAATTTCGGTAGATTCTCTATTATGACATTTTTCTCTTAATTGTTCAATTTGAATGCAATCTAAAAAACAATTTCAATGCAAAAAATTACTACAAATCAACCCCAAGTTTTATAAAGTATCCCATTTTTAATCTAATCGTGGTTTGTGAAAACAAAAGACGTGTTGAAAGTAGTTTTTTCATGTTTTTGCAAAAAACATATGGTCGACCGTGTTTTACGACTGTTTTTGCTTTCTAACTTTTTTTCTGATACAGTGTAAAAAATTACAAGCACCAGAATACTTTTAATATATCACAATTTGTCTTTTTTTTGTGCTTTACATTGTAAATGAAACACATCAACCGTCTTTTGTTAGTAAACAAAACTACAGAAAATGTTTATAAAATCTGTTTCTTGTATATCTGTAGTAAAAAAGTTAATTTGATAGTTATCCTTGTGCTTTTAATACACTTTACTAGTAGTATGCAGTTGTATTGTAAAAACCGTATATAATATTCTTTTAGGATTTGTCATTCTAGCTTTTAGTTTTTTTTTGCGAGTTAATATCAGCTGATTTGCTTAAATTTTTTATAAAAACCTTTTTTAGCAGACCAAAAAATTCTATGTTTTTTTTGTTAGTGACACTTTGTGTCACATTGCATAATGTAATCCGATACAACATAAATGTGGAAATACAGGTCTTCGAGCGCAATATTTGATATTAACTGGACGGAATATATATATGATAACGTAACTACGTGTAATAATCCACTGAAAACTAGTATCTGGTATTACAATGTTCATGTATTCTTCTCTTTTTTTCTATTGCTATACTCTTTTTTTCGTTGTTTTTTTATGTTTTTTTGCTGTTTTTTTGTGTTTTACTGTTTTTTTAACTTAGAAAATATGAGATGGTTTATAATAATACCTATCAACTTAAAGCTATATAACTACGTAAATAGCAAAAAGCAACCAAATCGTCAGTGCTTTTACAGTAAGTGTATTTTTCGCCGTATAAAGATTTTGACTAGATGTTCTGCAGACTTCTTACAAATAAAATCCCTTTTTGACTGATTTTTATCGTTTTTCTTACTCTGTTGCTCTGTTTTCTTTTGTTCATTTTTACAGCCGCTTTTGTATATTAAAGGTTTTTCCAAGGGTCATAGCCAAAATTTTTTTTCTAAAGAAAGTCCTTACTGTTTTTAAATAACGCTCAAAATCATTTTTTTACTTGTACATATGTTAATTGTGCATTTTTGTAATAATTGCGTTTTTTGTTTTTAAATTTAAATTTTCGTTTGTAAAAAAAAGTCTGATTTAAAAAAACCCATCCCCTTTTATTATGTACGCAAATAATATGTAAAAGGTACGTTTTGTTTTTTTTGTCGTCTTGTTATCTTGCTGCTACGCCCTGGCACTTGCTAAAAGTATCCAAATGTATGATTCTATCAGATAGCAGTTTTCAAGATAAGCTCGGATACTTAAAATTATTATATACCAGGTTTCGCTCTTTATGTATTATTTTGTATGTTAATATCAACATATATTCAACAACCCAGAAAAAAAAAATTATGTTGCGTTTTTATGTATTAATTACAATATTTCTCTAGTAAAATGCAACTTATAAGATATACATAAAAAACACGAAAATATAATGTTAAAAAAGGCTTTTTACGCATTTTTTGAATTCGAATCTTTCTTTGAAATGCTTTTTACAATCATTTATATTAATCACTAATAATTGATATGTATAAAATGTAGATAATTTCTGTCCAATAGTTCTTGTTTCAAAAAGCAATTGGCGTTGTAGTATGGGGTCTCAGTATTCTAGCAATTATTTTTACAATATAATTTATAAGTTATAGTCTAAGGTTTAAACTGTAATTCGTCTTGTTAAATTGCTTGAAAGATCTGTTGGTAAGATACATGTTACACATCTCAATAATTTTTATACATAAAATCTTGGAAATGATTGTCAGATAGATCTTACAATAAAGGATCAACTGATTAATACAAAAAAATTTTTACAAATTATATTGTGTGTTTTTGTCAGTATTTCGTAATTTTAACTATAAACGGTATACATTGCAATAATAAAATAATATATTGCAATATAACTGCATCAAATTATTTTTTAAATACCAGAAGAAAAATATGTGTTGTAATGCAACAAAAAAAAACTTGCCAAAATCGCGGACAACGGTGTAATTTGTGTTGTTTTAAGCTTTAAAATATTTTTTTTTTATATGTTTAACGAGCAATTTTTTTTATTTAAAAATATAAAATATTATTTGTTTTATGATTATGTAAAAATTCTGTCTTATTTTGATTATCCGTTTTGATATTCTTTTGTTTAATTAATATTTGGTATACTTTAATATGTAGAAATATTTTCTTCCGCTGCTGCAAAAGCGGTGGTATCTACGTAAACGTTTAAAAACAACAGCTTAAAGTACAACATAGATGGCTTCTCTTTTAGGTTAAACGTGTTATATCCCTTTCGCCTTTTTTTACATTTGCAGGCAAAAAAAATGCAAATGTATTAATCGTGTTTTTACATATAACACGTAAACTAAATCGTTTATTGTACGCATAGTAAACAAAAATAAAACAATGCGCTTTTGTAGGTAATATGCGTTAATTTTTGATCAACAACTTTTTTTTTTGGTATCAAAAGCTTCCGGACCATACTCTGTTACGTTCTTTATGCAACATAGTAACGCACGTCATATGCTAGGACTTTGAAAAACATAAATTAAACGTCGTCCACCTGTACCTGCGATTTTTATGCGCCAAGAGTTATTGGTCCGTTTCTTTTGTGGAACCTATCTTTACATTGTCGCATGTTTAAGATTTTAGTTCGCTAACAAATGATAGAAATGGACTAGAAATCAGTACTGATTATTTTTTCTTGTAAATTAAGTCACTAGAAAAAAAAACATTGGTAAGTTTATATATCCGTAGATAATATGCAGAGCATTGACTACCCCTAGCGGATAGGGATATGGGCTTTTCTCCTATCCACATTCTTTTTTTACGCCTTTTTGTAAAGCGGGGAGTTTTTTTTTTAAAAAAAAAGATTTTTTTCACTATAAGATTCCAGATTAAAAAAAAAAAAGATAATTTTTTTACATGACCAATTACAACCTATAAAACATAAAACATAAAAAATAGTGTGTACATTGCATTTTCTACAATCGGGTAGCTTTCTATACGATACATATCAGTGTAAGCCACACAAGTACATAATCGGTTGCCTTTACATAATGTTACATTGTTTTGCTTTTTTTGTTTAATACACAAAACCCCTCATTACTTTTTTAACGCCCTATACATACGAAGTAAAATGCCATAGACTACGATTTAATACTCGTAAACAAAGCAACAGAAAAAAAATAGAGTTGAATTGTTTCATTCATATACTCTTAAAAAATTGTGTCGTGCGCTTGCACGCTAGACAAACAACAGCAAAAACATGCTTGAAAACGAAGTACACTGGCCGTTACATTTTCGGGCATGAGCAATATACAACAGAACGCACGCTTGCTAATACATGGATTCTTTTTTTAAAAGAGCAATGCTAGTTTTGTTTGCAATTACACGTTTATTGTTTAATGATAAAGTTTTTGCATTTAATTTGCAAAGTTTTGTTTTTGATTGTCAAGTAATTGCCAACATATGCATATTTTATAAATTATTCCTATTTGATATTACAATATTGTTCATTAATATCGCAAAGAAAATATTATTATACAAAGCACTTAAAAATATTACAAAAAGCATACACGCATATACTTTCGTTATAACTTACCAATCACTTGTCTGTATAAATGCTACCGTTGTATACCATTTTTATACAATGCTATGAAAGTGAATGCAACTTGTGCAAGTTGTCAAGAACTATATTAATAGGTGAACTCGAACCAAATATATATTGCAAGTAAATAAATAACGAGTGCATATTGCACAAATTACTAATGTGAAGTGATACAAGTGTTTTTAACCCGTAATTTTTTTTTCTTTAAAATACTACATGATTGAACCCCCATTTGCTTTTTTTCTGTTGTAACACTGTTTTCGTTTTTATTTGTAGATAATTGCTCATTTTACATTTTTATTGCATTTTTAAAACACTTATTTGCAATATAAATACTAAATTTAACACGATAAATATCAACTTTGTAATATTTATAAACAAAAAAACACATTTACGAATCATGAAAAACAAATTTGCTGTTTCTTATAAAAAATTTGCAAAAACAGCGCAAAAATTACGCAAATAAAATGAAAAACCATTTATAGTATCTTTTAATGTTAACACGAATATACCAATGGCCGCACACATATACGACATCCTTTACTTATATAGTGCAAGTATAATTCTCTTTAAAATACTTTTAAAAATATTTAATTTTTTTTTAACGTAATTTATCGATTTCCAATAATAATTTAAAACCATTTTGCATCGAAGTATTGTAAATACTGCTTATTATTACCCATTTTAAAAGCAAATTTACAAAATACTAAACAAAAAATTACAATAAAAAAAAAAAAATAAACCGGATGGTAAAAAATTTTGATATTATAATGCGAAGGTCCATTTTCACAAAATGAAATCTGCAATAAGGACATTAAATCTTGACTACTTTATCTAGTGTGCTAAAAGAATTCTTGTACGTGATGAACAAAACTTTTAGTATTTTGCCACTTGCTTTATGACTTTGTATTAGAAAAAGATAGAGGTTAGCTGATTTTTTAAAAAAAGAACGTTATTATATACTTTTATAGTGTTGAACTGTTAAACTGGCATTATAAAAAGCACGGTCTTGCAAAATGCAAACCTAAAGATTGCATGAGTGTTTCACAGGTCATATTTGTGTTTAGAATTTGATTTGTTGCAATGTAGGATAAAGTTTTTTTATAAAGTTAGGCAAATGCGTTTTTATCTAGGAAAATAAACTTACTTTACATAAAAATTAGTGTTTATTGTAAAATGCAATGTAACACCATACAGTACACATTGCGATTTGTTTACACACACCTGAAAAAGACAATTTATTTATAAATTTTTGCGTAAAATACATAGCAACCGAAGAACAAAGTCAGGTTCGTCAGCTGTATATAATGCAAAAAAAATATTTCTACGAATTTATATACGTTAGCAAGGTTGTTTAAGAAACAAGTTACAGGCCAATTTCCTATCAACAATAAAATGTTATAAAACTTGGCTTATGGCTAAAACCTTATTAAATTATTTTATGACTTACAACATTAAAACCCTGGGAAACACGAGAAAAAAAGTTAAACTCAAAGATGACGAATCATTAAACGGCGTAAACAAAAGCTCATTTAACATGAAATCGTTTTTTCGTATTGAAAAGCAAGTTATAGCACATAAATATTTAGCACCTCTTGTAACGAGTTTAATTCTCGTTTTTTGAATCAGTTCGTTTTTTTTACAAAATACACACTACAGTCAATAGTCTGTAAAATTTAGATTAAGCAAATCAAAAAGGCTTATAACTATGAGTAAACCACCATTGTATCTATCATATGGATTTTTCGTATTACATATTTTGTGTTGACTACATATTTTTAACTAGTTCTATTTAGCCTGCAAGATATGAAGAATGTTTTGAGTAGACAGGAACCGTTTCATCTTAATTCAAACTATATTGTTTATTAACAAAAAAACAGTCAAAGAGCGCCATTTTGTTTGTTCCTATATCTTTTACGATATTAAATGGAGATTTGAATTTATTGAGTTTCATCTTCTAAGTGCATCACAACATCTACATTCTGTAAAACATACCAATTTACTTATAAATAAATTACTAATAATCGAGGCCTTCTGGATTGGTTTTATCGCCTTGAGATACTGATCCTGTACCTGAACTCTTTGATTTATTTACCCATTGCATTTTAAAGCTTTAGCTTGCATCAATAAAGTTTAAAAATACTCGCGTAGGATAAGAATTAATATTTTTTACAAAAATATTTATATCATAAAAGAAAAAAGTTTTCAAATATGTCAGTTAAAAGATTTCTTTTCATAAACGACATTCATTTATATAATAGAAGCATAATATCAAAAAAATACCTAAACTTAAACACTGTATCATTACACAAAAAACCACTTAACTTACAGAAAAATTACATTAAATAAGTATTGCCTACATTTTAAAATCTAGATACTATACTTTGGTTTGCGTTTTTTTTCTGAAAAAGTGAAGGAGGCATGACCTGCTATCTCAAACACTTAAATAATACCTCTTTAGTCCACTTTGCATTTTTTCTTGTTGTTCATAGAAAAGTCGTCATTAAATTAAATAAAAAAAGCCACCTATACCCCGGTATTCAAAAAACTGCTTTTTCTAAATTAAAAATTTTGATAAAACGCCATTTTGCAATTTCTCTTTTTTTGCTCTTTTTTCGTTTATCAATTTAAGTTTTGATTTTCATCTGTTGTGTGAAATTCTTTTAGAAGCTTGTGTATATGCGATTAATACATTTTTCGTTAAAACCAAATATTTAGTAATCTTTATTCTTCTCGCAAATTACATGCGTGGGTTCTAGCTTAGTAATTTTTTTTTTAAAATGTCCCTGATTTTTGCTCATCGTCCCACAATAGTATTTTTTAACGTCCTTTAGTTTCTTAACGATTTTTGTCTTGTTATATAAGTAATCGGCATATAATTTATGGACGTTACTTTTACAATTAGCAACTTATTCAAATAATTTATCATCAATTGTTAGGGAATGTGAACACATGCGCATTTGCGAATAATAACCAGAGAAAGACTTTGAACAGAGATTAAGTTTAATACTATGTGTCGTTGGTTTAATTGGAAATACCTTCGATGTCGCAGCTTTCCACGACACTAACATATCCTTTGCTCTATCGATAATAAGCATTCTGCAGTAGAAATTGGCAAATTACAAATCAAAAAACACTATAAGATGCGTCACCGCGCAGCTATTCGTATCTTGTTTGCTTATGTGCAAATCATAAACATGAAAATATTTTTTAATTTGTTCAAAACGATTTTTTGTGTATATTATTCCTATCAGCATGACGCCTAACGTTTTTTTTTACATCTTTCAGAACATTTGCTGATTAGGTAACTTCTAATAGACAGTGAAAATATTTCCTCTGTAATACGCAATTTATTTTGTATTTTGTTATAAAGAAAAACTTCAGACTTTGCATTTACCATAGTAAAATTACTCAATTGATTATTAAACCACTTAACAAAATAAATTTAAACATTTGCTAAAAAAAAGTAGTAACTGAGTCTTTGCAGTCAATCATAATCACTTTTTTGGTATATCGATATCGTGTTGGAACTTTTACTATAATAGCCATATAAGATATGGTTATTTTACACGGTCAACAATATACAAAATTTCACATTATATATCATATTTATATTATTTCTTTAGCAATTTTTTCTAAAATATAACTATATATTTATCGAGATTTGCAGAATAATAGCATAAAAAAAAAAATTCTATTCATCCTGAAATATGTGTTCAAATGTAAAACAAAAACTATAATTACAATATCTGTTAATAATTTTTGTTATAGTGGCCTCGCTTGTACTTGCTTGTAATTATGGTAAAACTATGCATTTTTTACCTTTTTACGCGTATTTAATATAAAAAATCTGATTAAATATGTTTAGAATTTATAGTTAGCTTTTATATAAAGCCTAATTTAAGGTAATTTGTTCTAATCTAGAACAATTTGAAGTGATAAAACAGCTTTTTAGTCCTTTATAGCAAGTATAATTTAAAAAACCCTACAGTTGAATTTTTTCGGAAACATAGAAAACAAGTTTTGTATTAGGGTCTGAACCGTATAATAAAATAACCTGCTTTTATAACTAAATTCCACAGCCATACGCAGCTTTAGTTTTTTTTCATGTCTTGATTTTATTGGCATATTATTTATTATATTTGCCATATATTTGTTATAACGACCATTATGAACGGGATCAGATAATTATAAATCCCGCATATATTTCCATACTATTTTCTAGTATTCCTGCCCTGTATTATCTTAAAACATTTTTTTGAAACTTTTATCGTCAAAAAACACCTAAATGGAGCAAGCATACGTACTCGCAGAACTTTTTTTTATTTCATTTTTTATTTATACATTTAATTTTTTTGCAACTATCGAATATTGTATTACCGTTCAACAAATCACTTGCAAATTTTTCAAACGTAAAAATTTATATCTTCTGTTCTATTAAAGGTAAAAAATATATCAAAAAAAAATAATTAAAAAAGAAAAAACTGTATATTTAGTAAGGTTTTATATTTAGGTTTGTTTATCTAGTAATTTATATCATTATGTTTTTATCATCGACAAAAAAATAACGCCTCGGCGTTGTGGGTTTTTGTGTGTCGACCAAAAAATGGTCGACATGTCGTTAATGGGTTTTAACAAAAAGCATTGCGTTCTTATGTGCAATTGCTTCTTTTTTCCAAATTTTTCTAATCGTATATTTTTTCAAAAGTAAGAGTATTTATAAATCTGTTATAGTCCATGTTTTTGTTTCTTCAAAAAGTACTGCGTTTTTTATAGGCTTTATTTTTTAGCAGTTTCGATTAGTAATTACGCGCTGAATATGTGTACATTTTTATGTTTTATGAGACTTTCTATTTTATGGAATATCAAAATACATATAACAGTCGGTGCAAGTAGTAAAGAACCTTTCTTTGCATCCGCGAAAGCCTTTCTTTTATTGTGAAGGCTTTTTTGCGTTTTAAAAACCAAAGAATTTTAAAAATGAAGTTTAATTTTTTTTTTTTGTAACTTTACAACTTTGTTTGCATTACGTTACATCCAAAAGCAATTTTTACGATAAAA
>JAQFYM010003618.1:0-18043 GCA_034694785.1 Agrenia bidenticulata | reverse complement strand
CTTTTTATGATTTTCTCTGTTGGTTCCTCGGTGGCTGTTGTCGTTTTCTTTTTCGAAGCTCGAATGTTGATTTGGAAGAATGTGACATCAAGTTATTTGTATTTAAGAAATAAAATTTATTTCGCGATTAGGAAGTTGTTTGAGTTACTTCAGCTTTCCCATTGCTTTTAATTATACGTAATAATAATCAGTAATGTTTATTTCAAATAGAAAGTCAGTATTTATAGATTTATACAGATGAATTAAAAGTAAAGCAAAAATTGACACCTAGTGTTACGATGCACAAATCCATGGTTAACTGTATTATCTGTTTAATAATAATATATCCCTTATCCCCAAGAAAGTTAACAGTCAAAATAAAAAATAACGGCACTGCACTGACACAATTCAATGATTTGGCACTGACGACATAATTGTTAAAGGATTTTGGATTTAAAGTGACCTCTATGAAATTTATAATCAATTACGTCCTTAAGAAATCAAAATAAGTATAAAGTATTAGAATAACCAATTGTAAAGAGAAGACACGTAGAACTTGCGCGGAATTATAAGTGAAAACTACTTGTATTTACTTTACCACACTTTACGAATACTTATATCGAAACATTAAATAACCTATGAATCATGCATTTTATCTATCAATTAAATTGTTTAATAAATAATAATAGGGATAAATGAAACAAAACTGTACGGTCATTTGTGCCTCACCCTGTACATTCTGGTACACTCCAAAAATTCCATTAAAACAACTTTATATATCATTCCACTTGGTTTAATTTTCAAACATCCTGTCTTGCTGCCTATCATTTGAATATAAATTAGAGAATTGAATTTTATCCTCTATTCGTTATCTACATGTTTTTATAGAACAATTTTATGCCACCGAATATTTATGATACGGAATGCTAGGGTAATTTTACTCAGTAATTTCTCAGAATCTTCAATAGAAAATACGGTGAGCTGGCAAAACACCTTTCTGCATTATCAAATACTAGCCATCGGTGTCCGCTATAGCGGGCATCGCCTAAAAAAAATCAGCCATAGGACCCGCCATTATGGGCATCGCAGAGACGTCATCTTGGGGCACTGTGAAATTTGATCATAGAAAGCCTTTGCAGGGAGCGGTAGATTCAACTGGTCACACACACACACACAGAAAACCTTGGCGCATTAGTAGTTAGATGTAGCACGTTTGAAATCTATTCCGTGGCTAAAAAAATATTAACTCCTCCAACAAGGGAATTTAATTCTCTATTTATTTAACAACCAATATGTATTGGAGTTTTTACATGGTCATTTTGACCGATAAGCCCTACTATAAACCGGTCAGATATATCAGGTAGAATTTTTCAAGTCCTGAAACATAGTGGTAGTTGATTTGTGACAACTTATTTTATAAACCTATTGTAAAATTCAAACTATTCCAACTTTTAGCCCGTTCGTTAGGGCTTATAGGATCACCGTTGTCTGTCTGTCGGTCCGTGTGTCCATCGCATAACTCACGAAAGAGTTAATCTTGAGTCATCAAATTTTGCACACTGGTTTGTTGGGCTAAGATTTAAGTTCCAAGATGGGCTATATCGGTTAAAACATTGACCCGTGGCGGTCAAATGACCGTAGTGGGTTTGTAATAACATGGGTTTAAAGCAACTAAACTCTGCAAACTGGTAGTTCGGATAATATATTGTGCATTAGTCAAATATGGAATTTATAAACCCTAAAAATTACCCATGGGGGTCAATCATAGGGGGTTTTCTAAACATGCACCTAGAAATGTAAAATTTGGTATGCATATATATCTGATTCCAATTTCCATGACAAAAGGTACTACGACATATTTTCAAAATTCCAATGAAAGAAAATACCCGTAAGGGTCAATCATACGGGGTTTTATAAACTAGTCTTAGACTCTCCAAACTTCACAGAATTGATCTTTGGATAAAAGTAAATGTGAATTTGGAGTTCGGGTCGATTATGATAAAAGGGTGACGGGTGGGGGCTGACCGTAGGGAGTTCACCAGAAAATTAATTTACAGCCCTGTAATTTTGTTTAAATATTCTTTTTGACAGTACACGAAACTATCTTCAATATTAGACATATCAGATTACAGGATGACCCATGGGAATCGACCCTGGGGGGTTTCTTTGAGCAATCTATTAGAGTCACAAAATACGGTGTAGATTTTCTTCAGGACAATATATTCTACAAGCCATAATATGGGACAAAATCGAAACAGATACTTCAGATAATATGATGTGCTATTGTCGAATATGGAATCTATTTACTAAAGTAATTAGCCTGTGAAACTTAGTACTTGCAATATACCCAAACTTAAAAGTTTCTGGAAACAAAACGCAATCGAACGGGCCCTTTTTAGCTGCTTGGAGTAGGATTTTGAATAAAACTTTAAAAGTTATCTTAGAAATCGTGACAATTAAAAAAAATTCTTCTGCTAATTTTGAAACGCTAATTAAATAGCATTGGAATAAACTTGAATATTTATTCCCATTATTTAAAACCAAATAAGAATTAAAATTCTACCATAATCATCCACTTAATACTCAATTAATACCACTTAAATTGTTGACATTCGAAATGCCAAGACTTGACAAGTAAAAACAATACTTTGAGTCCAACAATGAAATCAACCCTTGAAGGCTCAGTATTAACTTCCAATACTTGTTAAAATAATATCCCATTGTTCCAAATAAACTTCAAAGTGAGGAGCCCATTTTGGAATTAAATCCTAATATTAAATTCAAATATTTCACGTCAACATAATTTAAAATGGATACTAGGAATAAACTCTTGTGGATTTTCCTCCTTCCAATCTGCTCCTCTCAATCTTCCCCAAAAAGTAATTTTCATTTCGGAAACATCAAACTCAAAATTTCCTTAAAACATTTCTAAAAATAACATAAAATCTTGTATACAAAACATGAAAATCTAAAGAATAGATGGAGAGTGTGTTGGCCTTGAAAATGTTGTGGATAGAAACGTCTTGTTCAACAATTCCCTTCAAGTTGACCCTTGTGCCAATGTCAAGGTTCAAAAGTGTCTCCCCAAAGAAACTCCCGGGGATCTTGAGAATTGTACCGTCAATTCCACACTCACCAAAGCTCCCTTCAAACTCCTCCTCTCAGAATTTGACCCGTACGGCAAGTTCATAAAGGGTATTCAGTAGGATTTATTTTATGGCTTGACCTATTGACCTTGACGCAACAAAGGGTATTAAATCGTTGGAATTATTACAGTCACTCTTTTATTGCCCGTGGAAACCGAGTTCTTTATTGAAGTTCAAAGTTCAAAGGACAATTCGAATTCTACCCGACTGGGTTATTTTGAGGACATTGTCTTTAAGACATGCAATTCATACTCTTGCTGTGACCCAGGTGACCTTTCTAGAAAGGTAATTATATTCTCCTTAAATAGTTCAATGACCCTTTAATGATGAATAGTGAATATGATTAATTACAATTGACTTGTAGACGATTGCGAGAAGATGCCCTGATGCCACAACGTCTGCCCCAACTGTCCTACCGTTTAACAAAAACTTTTACTCCATCCGGTTTTTGTGGTACGCCCCTGAGAACTTTAACGATGGCGTTGTATTTTAGTAAGTTTTTAATTGTCATTCTTATCTGCATAAGATTTATATACTTTAAGGGCATGAAAGTTTTATTTAATTACAGTGCAAGTTTCATTTCATCCCCGTCGAGCCATTGGGAATCTGTCAAGTCCTCCATTATTCCAATAAACACTTTAAAGTCAAAAGTAGCTTCCCTAACAACAGACAATGAGCCATCCATAATAAATTCAACATCAAGACCAACCTCTACAGCCACACCTACTAATGATAATCTAACGGCAAATTTAACCCAATCCGTTGAAAACCCCAGCGTCACAATACCAATTTCAAATACCCCGGCCTCAAACGTAATCCAACCCGTTGAAAATCCGAACGCCACTGTGGCTATTTCAAAGAACCCAGGATCGAACGTAAGCCAACCCGTTGAAAACCCGAACGCCACTGTAGCGATTTCGAATTCTCCGGTCTCGAACGTAAGCGAACCCGTTGAAAACCCGAACGTGACGATACCAATTCCAAGTACCCCGGGCTCGAACCTAAGCAAACCTGTTGAGGATCCCTTGACCAACTTAAACGAAACTGTAACAAAGTCCCCTGACCCTAATAAGAGCCATGGAACGAATGAGACAACAGGTAGTTCTAATTTTAAGTGGCCCCCCGTTGACCATGATTCTACGGTCATCACGATCAAGAAAAAGAAAGTAGCCAATCCCAATAAGAATGCTACAGATAAAAACAGCAAGTCTAGTATGACGAACCCAGGGAGACGTGGGGGAAAGAAACACCCGGGCAAAAAACACTCGGGTAAAAATAAATCCGGCAGAAATAATTCGACCAAGAACTCACGAGGTCATAAACATAAAAATTCGAAACATTCTCCTCAATTCAATCTAACTATTAAAGCTAAGCAAAATGCATAAAATCTAATGCTTTAAGGAGAAAAATAAACGAAAATTATGAAAAACAATTCATAAATTCAAGGAAACTATCAAAAGCTAGACTTTCATTTTTCACGCATTGTAGACTTGATAATTTTCATAATTCTTCAACGTCACCATTTAAAAGTTTTAATTGCCCACCCTGTTTTTAATAATCCCTATAAAATATTATTTAAAATTCACAGCACACTACAGCTTAACAAAACCAATAAGATAAATTATGAATCCCGACTTATTACTGGAAATGCGAGACGAGTCACCAACCGGCTTTTCATACCAACTCCATTACTTAATCTCAATACAAGAATCATTCAAGAATTAAACCTAACCTTAAAATAAAACATAACTGACAAATACGAGGGCAAGGCAGTGGTGGCTTAAATATTCACAACATTTATCAATCTCCACATTCAAATACATACCCCGACCACCCCACCCATCAGAATCTTCCGAGCAGAGGTTAGAGGTCATCTCCATCAAATTTTAATTCCAACATATCATAACCAACAGCTTTGAGTTTTGCTGGTGAACAATTCCAAGTTTATTCATGACATGACCATTATTTTTAATCTCAACACTCAAACTTGGTCAAGTATAAAAAGCCGTAGTCCCTCATAACAAAGTTGGGGGTAGTGGCTCAGTAACTATCATAATCAATTCCTACTAGTTACGCCTCTTATTTCGTAGAAGTATGTGTTTTTTAAATGTATCTTGTTTGTATATACGGCAAAGGCAGTTAGAGAAGTGAGACAACTTAATAATAATCTCCACAGTCTTCATGATGATGATGATGGATATGCGTCGAGATATATCTTATTACGTCATGGTGAATATTAATAAATATTATTATACTTACAACAAGACGAACAAGAGTGTGGAGGAGATCTTGGAAGAGAAGGATTGGTCATTCCATTCAAGTGAGAAAGTATAAAGCCATTTCCCACACTCACTTCACATCACTCAACTCACTACAGAGTTCTTATTCATCTACGTTACAAAAAGGTTCCCTTCATATTCATCTACTTAATTAAACAAACTCGAAAAACTTAATTTAACTAATCCTTAAAATTTGAATTAACAGCATCAAGAAATCGATTAAGAGGATGAAGAGTGCATTGGCAATAACACTTTTGTGTCTTCTCGCAGGAGGTGAGATTTTCAAATTTTACCAAATTAAAATCCCCGGAAACATATTTTAATTACTTACTATAAGTTATGAACGTGTTTTGAACATTCTGCAGAAATCAACAATGTCCAGGCCCAAGCAGAGAAAGCCATGACAATAGGAGACGCCACGACCTTCTGTGAAGCAGCAGTGCCCCAACATTGCATTGACACCACCTGCCCCCGATTCTGCTCCACCATCCGCTCCAAGAAAAGCAAGGCCACCTGCAAGACACAATGCACTGCTGACCAACGCTGCAAGCTCCGACCCGCTGTCGGCACTGATGACCCCAAGAACCAGATCTTGGACGCACAGAACAGAGACCAACTCTGGGCCTGCATCGCCGAGAAACGTGACCCCAACAACTCAATTACTGGACGGCGTACGACCCCTTGGAAACAATTGGAAACCACTTCTTACAAGAGGGCCACTGGCACCGGCTTCATTTCTAATCCAGACACTTAAGTGACACTCAAGTCCTCTTCTCTGACGGTTTATTTCCAATTCTTTTCTATCACAAAATATTGGACTCAAAAAATATAAAATTCCCACACCCTCTGCTCGGAAAAGTCTGATCTAGCCTTCCAAGTGTTCCAAGGTCAGATAAAGGTCAAATGTTGAATATTTTTACCTATCAGAATAATTAAAATCATCAAGTTTTAATAAAAAATATTTGATCAGCTGATTAAATTAATTTCACCTCCACAGTCTTCATATTCTCAATCCCCCTCACATACTCATCCAAATCAGCTACAACCCCTTCTTCCCCGTCCAAGCCGTAGGGCCTTCTATCAAAAGGATATCCCATGGGTCTGGCATCCGGGTATTTCTCCGAGAACTTCCCACACAAGATGTGAGATGATCGACAGACGGGTTCTTGGATTGGCTCCAAGTAATTTGGCAAGTCTATTCTTCCATCCGTCACAATTGCAAAGAGGTCAAAGATCATTCCCTTCGATGACCCCTTGGGTAGTAGTAAGTGGTGGGGCCAACCGCATCCGCAGTGAGGAAGCTCAGCGCTTGGGGGAATCGAAACTCCCTCTTGGAAATTCCACTGGAGAGACAAGGAAGATTCGTTGGATTGTCGAGTTATCACATTCCTTCCAACATCCACTAAATTCATTCATTATTAATTAGTACAGACTTATCTGAAATATGATAAGCACTTTCAGATAAGCTCCTTACATTCAACTACAAACTCATCCATTGCAAAAAACAGTCCTCGCTGCTCCTCCATAGAAAACCGAGCTCCGGTTTCGTTGAATCTTGGAGCCATGAAAATCCGAATTGTTGCTCTCCAGGGACTCGTAGAGTTTGATTCTCTATCCTTTATAGTTGAGACTTTAAAATCGCTAATTAAATAATGAAAGTAGAATAATTTAGAACAATGACATACAATGACAAGTCCGTATTGGAATGGACTATGCTCCAGCCTTGTAATACAATATTCGATGAGTTGCTCTACAGGGACTCCATCCCCGGACAAGGGCAAGGGGACGTTCAAATCCCCGAAAAATGTCTCAAGCTCGTTTCGAATAATTCTACCTCCTCCTTTTTTACCCCAATGGGTTTGAACAAAGAATTCCTGGACAGTCACCCCAGGACACCAAAGCTCTAGCTCGCCCTAAAAATTATCAAAGCTAATTAGCTAGTTAACTTTAACATTAAAAAAATCACATCCTTGGTTACATGATGAGGTGTGTACGGGTCCAAAGTGGATTTATGAGCTTGGAAGAGCTGCTCGATGAGCTCGTGCCATCTGTAGAAAATCGGATCCCGCATAGCCAAAATCGTACTTTCCATTACTCCACTCTATAAATTAAGTAAATGGATATACAATTAACTAACTGACTATAATAGAAAAAAGAGCCTACGCCGTTAATTGATAGATTAGCGAGTGTAGCGTGTCCAAGGCCATGAAGTCCATAGTTGTGGGTGTCGTAACGATTGAGATTGATTGACAAGCTGGATGACTCCACCAAGTCTCCAAGAAGGTCAATCCCACGGAGATTCTTCATTGGGATAAGGGACTCATTCATCTATTTTTAAAACCACATTACATTATCAATTACATGATAAGTAAGTTAGGTTAAATCAGCTTATGTAAAGGTCATACGTGTATGAGGGACTGGGCTTCAATGTCAGCGTAAATAAGCCGCCTAAGCTCAGCGCTAGACTTCATCTTCTACCGTTCAAAATAATTAAACATTAAACCTAGTTAAAGTAACTATAATTATAATATTATGTGCTATTAACAACAAGAGGGATAGAGGAGCTCTAATTATAATTAAGTCTACCACTTTCATAACGGCTTAATGATGTAATTATTTATCTTCAGTTTCTAATTATAGTTTGAACTTTGACCTTAAGATTAAAAAGGGCATTTACTGTGAGGATGGTGTTTTGAGGGCGATGACCCCAGGACTTGACGGAACTCATTTCATCCATGTGTGGATTATAGCCTTCTTCGACCACACCCCCTTCATCCAAATCCAAAGCTCGAACTCGTTCTAGCCCATTCCCTAGCCTTTCCGCGTTGTAGCTGAAATAATTTCAAAATGACAATTACATTTTAATTTAAATCTGGCGGGTAATTCTATGAAAAAATCAGCTGTTACAACATGAAAATTACATTTAAATTTCGCGGGTATTTCTAACGAGGTATTAACTCTACTACTATTCTCTATTAAAACTCAAGGTCAAGTGATAAGGGCCATAAGTCAGGGCTTCTGACTTTCGTCAAACTTCAGCGATACAGCTGCCATTATTGTTATTAGCCTGAGGCGTTGTCGGCAATGCTGTTCGAGCATTATTTTTTAGAGATACGCGCCTTTTTATTTTGAAAGTTGGGGCATTGGGATAACTACTCACCGTGCTAAGAAATTGTGATGAAAGTAATAGAAAAGTTCTCCCTTTCTATCCACTTTGATTTTAGAATTAGAATAAGTCTCAAGGTCTGTGGGGTTCGTCATGTGCCAAAACATGTGCTGAATATTGGCCAATAAGTCCTCCCTGAAGTACCACAATACATGCTCCCTGCCATTGTCCTCAGTTATCCTCCCGTTCATCCTTACACGCCACTTAAGATGAGATACCAAAAGTTAAAAAATCAACAATGTGTGAACAATGAAAAATTGAAGAAAAAAAATTCAAGTACCCGCTGGTCTTTTGTCAAGGTAGCCTGACGCTGAAGCTCCTTGAGGATCTTTACATTTATGAAACTTTCCGGGATGGTTTTCAAAAGATCGGGTTTAGTCAATCCTATTAAATCGGATCTTTCCATCCCTACGGACAAGATGGCATTGAGCCACAGTTTGTAATTCATTTCAGGGTAGTCCCTCAAAGCCTCTGCCAAGTTTAGTAGCTCAAGGGTACTTTTTTGAGCTGGTCGATAGGAATTAATGAATTATAATTGTGATATTAATTAGGAATATTAAATTAAATTAAACCTCTAAAGATATTTTTTAAATCTCCAAGTGCCATTTTATGGCTTTTCTTCATGTCCCGAAAAATCTCCTTCCCGTCCACTAATTTCACCACACTTTGCACACTTTTAAAAACTTGATCCGAAATTTCAAACTGTTTACTCGACTTTTTGGCAAACTTCCTTTTGAAAAGGTTGGAAAACTGCGCTTGATGTGTGCTAAAGTCTTTTCTGTCCCCTTCAACATTTTCGATTGAGTCAAGAAAAAAAATCATAAGTCCTCAAGTACCCCAAGGATATTATTTTTATTTTTATTACTTACCAGATAACTTTGAAGTCTCGGACAAGTCAGAAAAATATCCTAAAAATGTGACAATTATTAATACAACGTTTTTTAAATTAATTTGTGGACGCATTTTGAAATAGCTCCAGAGGCTGAGTTTGAATTTGGACGAATGTAGGTGAAGAGGATTTATTGATTGAAAGTTGATATTAAAATCATTTCATTGATTTCATTTAATCATCTAAAGGCTCTTATCATCAACTTTAATGATAAGTAATGAGAGCACTCAGAAGGGGCAATGACACTTACAAACTCATCACATGATTCGATATTACAAGCTACAAACGTCCAGAGATTTCCACCGAATTACCTTTGATGATGATGGAGCCCGGGGCCGGGGCATTCTCTCAGCCCCTAATATCAGCCTAATAAAAGCCCACGTCGGCTCAGTTTAAATTATATGAAATTAAAAGGTTGGATTACATTGGAAACACTGCCAGCTTTTATAAGCTTAAGCTTCAAGCTGTAATAACAAGAAAGGAAATGGAAGATGGAAATTCAATTACAATATGAATAGAATATGTAGAAATATTAATCAACCCTTTGGCATTTCCAGTTACAATAAAAATAAAATAAAAATAAACAAACTTAATTGTGTTGGCCATCTACGTACATGTTTGATATTTTAATAACAATTTATGCTATTTACTAATTGAGTGCCAATAATGTAAGCAATTGTTGAATTGAATTCTAAAAATTGACACTTTAAATGTTCCACGTCAATCTTCCGCATTCTCCCTTAAAATGTGCAGCACAAAAATACTTTTTAAAATTCTTCTCCTTCTCTCACAATACAAGTTGAGTTTGCAATGGAACTGGAAGGATTACCATTTCTCTCGTGCCTATTTATTCACAGACTTTGGCCCCAATGACCCCTGGGGCATTGACCAGTGTCCGCCTCAAAAATTTGAATCTTATAAGTACGTAGAATATAAGGAAAACTGTACTCTACACTTGTCATGCTCATGGAGGAACGAGCATGGAAAGCCACAGGACACAATCCATGCCAATCTTCTTCCTTGTTTCCATTGTAATCCGCCAGAGTGCAAGACCAAAGATGAACCAATGATTTTTTACAAGGACGACTGTTACCCGCAAAATCAGATTTTGAAAACCGAGTCCAAATGTGGAACTAAAGGTAACCACACTATTTTGTTACTTTTGAATGAAATTATTTGCATACAAGCCAACGGTGGCCGCTCTTACGGGCATCGCTAAGAATCAAAAGCCATCCGCCCGCTATCTAACTAAGAATTCGGAAACTTTTTCTGTGTGTATGTGTGTTACCAGTTGAATCTACCGCTCCCTGCACAAGCTTTCTATGATAAGATTTCCCAGTGCTCCGTCTCTGCGATGCCCATAATGGCGGGCCCGATGGCTCATTATTTTTTCTAGGCGATGCGCTTTAAAGCGGGCACCGATGGCTAATTGAAATCGTTCAGGTAAGTTTAAAATAGACATGTCCTAGTTTTAAAAACACCGGGGCTGACGATATTTTCTGATCAATTTAATTTGGCCTGATGACTACGATGGAGGTAAATTGGCAATCAATCGGCAAGAATTGGATAGAAATATTGGTGTTTAATGTAGAGTTTCACAGTCACCTACCCGGTACTATCTCAACATTGTGTTCGCAAAATGATCAAGTGATTTGTAATGAGTTGGTCGCAGTTAGTAGACGGAACTTTTCGTTGACGAAATAATACACAATTGTTGATTTATTAAATGTAACGCTTAACAAAATTCTACTCTAGTTTCTAACTCTTAACTTTCTACTCAAATATGACTTTACCAATTCAGGGGTTTTAACGATCTGCTCATAATTAAAATCTAGCTAGTGCTCAGACGGAGGCTTAAAAACGAGTGATGGCTCAATATCATTTTCCTGCTTCTTTTACACCCAGAAAAAGCGTGACGCTACTTTTGTAAGGTACAAAGAAGTACAAAGGTCAAAACCTGCGGTTGACTAAACTACAAACAAACATTCAAAGGTCAACGTTAACTTATTCTAGAACAATGTTCACATTATAGCTGTGCGCTCATGTAATTGAAAGTACAATATTACAGACCGTGACCGAACATATTCAGATACAGCCAAAGAAAGCACGGCATGCGATAGACTTTAACCTTAACATTCCTGAAATCTTATCTACGAAATCCCGGAAACTCTAGTAACAATACAAGGCGTTTTGAACTTCACATTATCGTACATATTAAATTTTAACGGACATTCAACACTTGGTTTGTGCGCGCGCGTCGTGCGTGTCTGTCACACTTTCAACGTGGTGCCCACTCTTACTCACTCAGTAAAGTCCCATCTGACCTCCCACAGATGCCCATGAAGAGAAGCTTGTTAAGGGCCCGTCGTATTGGGCATTGCTGATATTTCAAAAATGTGTATTTATTATGTTTCATTGAGCTCAGCACTCAAGGGGCGAAGTTCAATTGTTAAGCTGAACACGCAGATATTTTTCAGATCCCAAGAAGTGCAGTGGACCAGCAAATTCAGAAAGTGTCCATCGCTTAGGAGCAACTAGATTCTACGTAATTCAAAGCGGCAATAAGACTGGATGGGTCAATTGGAACGAGGCTGGAAATGTTTGCAAAAAGCTGGGGCTCAAGTTGGCCAGAATAGACGACATCGAGACGAACGTTTATGTGACCAGACATTTGGAAAGCTTTATCTTCCCTAGGCGATGGACTGACAATTGGTGTAAGGGCCCATTCAATTGAATCACAATATTTAAATACATTTAAACAATTGATTTTTTTAGATTGGTTGGATGGAAAGTTTGACATAAAATCCCAAACTTATGTATGGCAAGATAATAAAAAGTCAATCAAGTTCAGCAACTTTTTCTACCGAGCTCCAATGCCCAAAGGATACGGAGGACTTTTTGATAAGAAAGCGGGAAGCGTAGGAAAACCAGAAGAGCATTGCTTAGCCATAAGTATGCCCTACCCGTTCCCTAAAGGACCCAATGAAATCGTCCCTTAGTAAGTTCATTTTTTAATACCTGTCTTTAAAACGGGATTTAAGGGTTGAGTTTTCTTAGCCCTATGCACACGTCTTGGTGGGAGAGACTTTGTAACAGCAAAAAGAAAGGCAACATCCTTTGCGAATCTTCTGATCCAAACTGCGAAACAAACAATGACGATAACAGAGGGGGCTCTTCAATCTGTAAGTCATTGTTACTTTTATTTAAAAACTTGCACCTCTTATTTTTGTCAACAATCAAATTTAAATGTTTTAGATAAAAAACCGTTCTACTGGGATTTGGTGCCGATTAGTAACAGGAGGTTCGTCGTCTCATGGACTGCTGTAAGCTCATTCATTTTTTCATTTCATTGTTTCTGGGATGGGGGCTATGAATTTAAACTACTTCATCAAACATCGTTCCTTCAAATCTAAGGGCCCTTGCTTGATGGGGCAAGGGTTTTAAATTAACCACTCGTCAATGTTTAAGGGTTCCGTTTTCAAAAATAATATTTTGCAGTTCAGTTAAAGGAAGTGCTTTTTGATTTTGGAGAATAGAAATCGTTTAAAGAAGCTAAAGCCCTTTGCGAGAGTCACAACCTGAAACTTTTCACACCCCGGGATGGAGATGACTGCTTTTTAAGGGACATAAAGCGACAATTGTACCGTACGATTATTTATTCTGTCAATGTTTTCTAAATTACAGCATTAAATTATAAAGTCATTACGGTTTCAAATGTTTTTAGCGGTCACTTCGTATTCCTTCTGGACGGATGTGAAATACAAGACTGAGGCCAAATCCTTTGTGTACAGCAATGGAGAGGAAGTGCCACTCCGATTTCAAAACTATTCCGCAACTACCCGAACAAGTGACAAGTCAGCTATTTTGGAAACGTGCGTCTCGTACACTTGGAATGACGAAAAGTACCCAAGCAATTACAATTACTGTCAGAAACCGATAAACTCGTTGATAATGTCTCCCGAGAATTGTAACAACCCGATCGGAGTGGTTTGTCAACACCCGGACGCGGAGAAGAGTAAGCAAGCAATTAACTACACAGTTCTCTACTTATCGTTGGGCTTGGACAATTCCTTGAAAATTAAAAACACCCCAATATCGTTTTGAATTGCCCCATTTAGTTTTAAACGCCCCTATTGTGTTTTTAAATGCCCCATACCCGGACATTTAAAGTAAACTCCCGGAAACCGCGGGTTGAGCTTTTTTTCCAAACCCAGAGTGCAAGACAAGATTAATTGAGATTGAAATGACATTTAGAAAAGTGTAGTACGGACCCTGCGGCTTTGAAACCGGATACAAATTACGGCGAGTTCTATCCTTTCGATTCTAAACGACTGGGCCTCGTTCGATACGCTTACAGAGTAAGCTGAATCTTGAGTTATTTTAATGTTATTAAGTTAATACTTGTTTAAAATGACATTGTTTAATGAGATTTGAATTGATTCAGTCAGCTGGGAGGGGGGATAGTTCCAGATGCCCAAGTGGCTACGAACGACTTGAAATCAAAGACGAGTACTGGATTCCAGAGACCGGCTATGATTACTCAAAGAGTAGTTTCCTATGTAAACTATTCACAATAGCACACTTGCATTTTAATTATCTTCAACATTTTTTAAGGAGGCTTTAGAGCAATCATTTAACAACTAGCAACTGACTCTTTTAAAAAAACACCTGTGGGCTCTCTAGATAAGTATTGAAAATTTAGATCAAACAAATTTATGTAATTTTATTGAGCTTAAATTTAAAATGTTGACCCCCCTCTCGGGTCGTCGAAATTGAATGAGTGGATACAATAATTTTCAGAATTTTTTTCAAATTGTATCTCCTCGTGAACTTTGACGTCAAAAATTTTAATTTAAACTCAATAAATTTTCCACAAATCTGTTGGTTGCAAATTTTCGATAAAATTTCTTGGGACTTTTTTAGAAGCCATTTGCTAAGGGTTGTTAAGCAATTGCTTTAACCCATCCTGGCATTGAGCTGGATTTATTCTTGTACTTTTAATTTTTCTATCTTACTCATGTTAAAAAAAACAAATTAACAAAAATACCGAGAGTAACAGTAAATGAGAAAGTGCAGGTACAAAGCGGCTGTTGTAAATGTAAAATCTGTATTGTGCTAATTTCAGATGACGTCACTACTTCATACTGGCTAAGATATACTGACAGACGTTGCTACCTTTCTAAAGTTAATTATGACCCCGTGACTAAGAAATTTGAGAGGACTCTCACCGAAGGATATTGTCTTTATCACATCGCTTTTAATATCTGCAAAAAATCAGGCCAAAAGGGTAAGAGTAACATTTCATTTCAAACATTGAGTTCAAGGGATTATGGTAATTTATTTCAAATGATTTATTCACAAAAGAAATGGACGAGAATGATTCTAACGGGGAAGTGGACGCTGAGGAGAAGCGGAGGTCACTCATCAAAATGCTCGACCCCTACCCTCCAGTACCCATCATCAAAGGGAAATGGTAATAGTAACGTAAAGGGGGTGGGGCATTTGTAAATTTTATCTACGCAACACACATAAATCTTGACGAAAATACAAAAATAAATACCATTGACGATTAAAAGCCTGGCATCATTTTCAATTTTACTATAAATTATGCTATTGGTGACTAGCGGAGCGGTCACATAACTCAACTGACTAGTGTTCTTATTCATCTACTTTACAAAAAGGTTCATTTCATTTCATCAACTTCATTAAACAAACTCGAAAAACTTTATTTAACTAATCCTTAATATTTAAATTTACAGCATAAAAAGCAATTAAATAATCTTCAGAGACTACAAAAAACTTGATACTATTAAGTTCAATGAAAGTTTGCTGCACCTTTCTAATACTGACCTAAGTGATATTAACAATGCGTTCAAAAATTTAACCGATAACCTATGTGATATTATGAATAAACAAGTGCCTAATAAAATCCTAACCATCAATAACTCTCTAAAGAGAAAATTTGTTTCAACAACAACAAAAGTGAATATAAAAACTACGTAATAATGCCTATAAAAATATAAATTATTTCCAACTGTTCAGAATAAAAAATTGTTTGAAATCTTAAAAAAAGAGTCAAACACGACATCATGATAGACACAAAATATGAAATAGAAAAGAAGATACAATCTAAAGGCCTCGGGAACAGAATTGACTCGGATCTCAACATCAAGCCAAAAAACACAAACAACAATTACAAAAATGACAGGAGATGAAATTAACCAATACTTTGTGAGTATTTCAACTGCCACAGCTAATACAACAACAATATTACCAGAAAAGCCAAACTCTTTAGATCCAATTCCTATTCCTACTTTTACTTTTAATCATATAACGAATGAGAATTTAATTAACTCTTGGAAAAAAACAAAGAATCGTCTTAATCCTTCAATAGATGTAATGAACATCAGTAATCTAATGATTCATAACAGTATCGACAATCCTCAATTTCAAGCTGTCATTCTAGAGCTTAAAACAGAAGTATTGATGATGGTAATTTCCCGAATGTCTGAAAATATCCAAAATTATAGCCTCTGCCAAAGTTCCAACACCTACTCCTAATGACCTTCGGCCAATCTTAATCCAACCTGTCCTCGCCAAATTATTCGAAAAATGTCTCTATCGACAATTATCATCACATTTCTTTGATAATAATCTAATTTCCCCAATGCAATTTGGTTTCAGACTAAAACACTCAACTTCTCATGCTTTAATTGCACTTACTGACATTTTATATGAAAATTTCAACTTGGGATTTATAACAATTATAATATCTTTAGATATAAGTAAATGTTTTGACACGATATGTAGAAATATACTTTTCAACAAGCTAAAATGGCATAATATTGATAGCGAGTTACTAAAGTCGTACCTAAGTCATAGGATGCAATTTGTTAATATAAGAGTTCGGTTCGTGGTCTGTTTTTCTCTGGTTCCAAGTTTTTTTCTGTGTATTAGTTTTTCTTGGAACTTTTTTCAATAGATAATTACATCATTGTGTACATAATTTTAGTGCTATATTAGGGTACTAAGTTAATCTTAGTTTTAAGGACAACCTGGACCTATTTAGTAGCAAACAGTGTCAGTTTTTACTATTAATTTTTTTTTTTTTAAATTTTTTTTAACTATAAACAAAACTTTATTTCAAAATATAAATCGCTTTTCAATACAGAATTTTAAGACTTTATCACTAGATATTATAGATTAGTTCTTCATTTTTCTCTTCTTTGGAGATGGAGGGAGAGTGAGAGAGAGAGAGTGAGAGCGGGGTTGAGAGAGGCGTTGGAGGTTTTGGAGTTCCAGTACCGAATTGAAACATTTAACCGTTGTTTAATACTTTGGCCATATTAATATTACTAAGAATACTAATCATCTTAAATTCCCCTATTAGTATTGATTGGGAGATAATTTACTCTCACAACCTCTTCCCTCGACTGTCAAATCTGGAGTCCGTTGGATTACATTGGAAACATATAAGCTTCAAGCTGTAATGACAAGAAAGGAAATGGAAGATGGAAATTCAATTAAAATATGGATGAAATTGTAGAAATTTTAATAAACCCTTTGGCATTTCCAATTACAATTCAATTTAAATATAAATAAACAAACCTTGATTGTGTTGGCCATCTGGGTACATGTTTGATATTTTAATAACAATTCGGTCTATTTACTTATTGATTGGGAATAATGTAAACATTTGTTGAATTGAATTCTAACAATTGACACTTTAAATGTTCCACGTAAATCTTCCGCAGTCTCCGTTAAAATGTGCAGCACAAAAATACTTTTTAAAATTCTCTTCCTTCTCACACAATACAAGTTGAGTTTGCAATGGAACTGGAAGGATTACCATTTCTCTCGTGACTACTTATTCAAAGGCTTTGGCCCCAAAGACCCCTGGGGCATTGACCAGTGTCCGCCTGAAAAATTCAGAGACAATTATAAGTTTACAGCTTATAAGGAAGATTGTAGCCTATTCTTACAATGCTCATGGAGGAACGAGCATGGAAAGCCACAGGACACAATTCACGCCAATCTTCTCCCTTGTTTCCATTGTAATCCGCCAGAGTGCAAGACCAAAGATGAACCCATGATGTTTTACAAGAACGACTGCTTCCCGCGAAACCAGGTTTTGAAAACCGAGCACAAATGTGGAACCAAAGGTAACCACACCCTTTTTAATCCTGTTACTTTGCAGTTCAGTGAAAGGCAACGGTGCCCGCCGTAACGGGCATTGCTAAGGATAAAAAGCCATCAGCACGGTCATCACGAGAATTGTCGAGGGGTCAGAATTTTAATTCAGGGCTGTAAATTTGGGGCAGTGTGCAACTAGACATTGAGCGGGGACACACGCATCTCAAGCAATTTTTCTTTGCTGATGATAATTGGCCTATCCGAATTTGAAGATGCACATTTCAAACGACACAATGCTACAACTTTGTATGTACATTGCATTGAATGAATGTCCCTATTTATGACATCTCAGCGATTGATTGATTGATTGATTTATTGATTGATTTGTCTTTATTATAGTGTCTTTCCCAACTCAAAATACGATTTTGTTCTTCCGTTAGTGACACTTCAA
>JAQFYM010003617.1:0-18047 GCA_034694785.1 Agrenia bidenticulata | reverse complement strand
ATTTATATAAAAATTTTCTTTGTATTTATATATATTCGAATATTCGAATATTTAAGTTGATAATTATTCGATATTCGATATTCGTTATTTTTCGTAAAATTCCGAACCCTAAAACCGACTAGTATAATAGGATAAATGATGTTACAATAAAAAGACCATCTGGAAATTCTATGATTGAGCTTCATTAAAAAGCGCTTTTTTGCTTTATAAGTACAATGGATAATAAAGAAAATACAAATGATCAATAAAAACTTTTTTTTTCAAATAAGAGTAATTAATCTGGAGCAAAAAATCAAACATTGAAAATTATATGATTGATATAGTGAAATATATAAAAGAGAAAAAACAGAAATTTGAAATGAACTTATGTTAATTTTTATCACAAATAATATAATTGTGCAAAATCTGTGCAGAAACAACTAATCTTATTACTTTTCTTTGGTCACATTTTTGTATTGGCACTTGCAACCTTTTAGACTGCATTTTAAGCAAACGAAAGGCATTCACAACAATTACATTCTGGTTTCTTAATTTAAAAAGTTTTTCAGTTGTCATAGGGTTGTTTTGGGTACTCGATGTTACTTATATATGTAGAAATCCCCTAAAAGCCGAGTCACCGGCTACATGATATTGGCTCAGGTACGATTTAATTTTACGTAAGGGCAGGAGATCTTCTGTATACCCGCGCATCATGCATGGATCCGACCCCATACGATTCACTTCTAAAACAAAGCTTACTATCTACTAGGCATACAAAATTTAGTGAAAAATGGCCCTTTCTATTATAAAAGGCGAAATTTAGCTCTTTTGATGAACTCCGAATATTCTTCCCACTAATGTTAAAATCGCGCCTTTAAAATTCCTCTTGCACCTAAATTTCTCCTCGAGCTCAAATAGCTCATCATTTTTTGGCATTTTTATATTGTTTAATACCATTTTAAAAAAAAACTGCGACATATCGTTCACACGTCTATGTACTGTAGATTTTGACATTCTAAAAACTTCTTTTTTTACGGAAGGTGCTGACATGCCCGAGATAAAACATAAAAAAATACAATTTTTCATATAAAAATTTAGAGGCGCTTTTCTTCTGGCTTAACAACATCAGCAAATTTTAAATGATGTACAAGTTATTCTAAAAGTTTCTTGCATTGTTGTTTACCCTTGTAATCAATTTTTTTTTACACTTCGACACTATAAATTATATCAGATGTTTCAAAGTATCCCAAGCTGAAAAAATCATACACATCTGCATCAAAGTAATATTATCTTGAGCCATTTTGGAGGTAGAAAGAATTCAAAAATAGAAAATTAAAAGTGTCCTTTTTTTTACTATGGTAAAATTGCTCTTACTAAGGTAAAAAATTTACCACAGTTTTTTTTAGTTTAATATAGATAAAAACGCAAGAAAAGCCATCGTTCAAAAAAAAAAAAGCAAGAAAAAACAGGGATTTATTCATAAAAATATTTGTTGACTCGTCTACACTGATTAAATACTTTACAGTTTAAGCTTCTTTTTTAGTAAAGCTTTAAATGCCGTGAAATGACTCTTTTTAAAAAAACAGTGTATTTAGTTTTTTTTTAAAGCGCAAATTTTTCAAGATAGTTTTCCCCCATATTTATTTACTACATAGAGAAATGATCATCAGCATTAATGCTTAGATTAACGAATTATAAAAGGCCAGTTAAGGCTCAATGCGGTTAACATAGTTAAAATACAGCACGACAACACTTTATTAAAAGCGTTTTGTGTCGTAAGTACACTTAAAGCTGCTTGGTATTCAAGTGTTGTGGCATGCTTTTCCAACCCTTCTGTATGCGGCCTCAAGGAAACCCTGCAATATAAACAGAAGCCATGACCTGTATTAATCTTACAGAGGTCAAGCCTCAAATAAAAATCTTCATACCTTTTTTGTATTTTCTTGTTGACTCATAGCTTTTATTCGAGATCATTGAAGGGCGCGTAAAAAATGACACACTGCTATAAAAAATACAAAAGCAAAAGTATTTTGTCTCTTTAATAACATTTTACACAACGTAATTACAACAAATAAAATAAATACATAAATGCCCCTTAAAATATTTTTCTTTGCGTATAATATATTTTTCTTTACAAAAAAAAGCAGAACAATAGACGACCACCATATGTTAAGAACCATACATTTTGGCCTTGCGTAAACAACTAAAAAAATAGAAGCTATTGACAAATCAGAAGGTCTGGCATCCCTGTCCTATACCATCATTATTTCACTATGCTTTTAATCAATGATTTAAGCCCTCATTTTGACATTTAGATAGCGCAAAGTGCGTGGATTTTTTTTGTTGTGTAATTGCATACAAATCGGATAAGATAGAAATAGGAAATGCGTTCCCAAGACAATCGTACACAAACGAGTACCCAATTTGAGTTGAAACTTAACAAAGAAAACAATAATGCTGCATGGAGGCGAGTATTTTATTTTTACTTATGACATACCAGGCATAATTATGGTAATCTATTACAACTCAAATATAAAAAATACTTTTTGAAAGTTCTTTTTATACTTAATAGCAATTCCCTTTTATTATCAGCTGGTTGCGTACGGCAAACGCGGTAATTATTATCAGTTGACTTTTGGAAAGAGCATGTGTGTTCTGATGCTTAGTTCGTGTACTTTAGATTGCGTAGTAGCGCGCAAAAAGTCATTAAAGTATACATTTTTTTTTTACCTTGAAAGTCAACTATATCAATACCATTATATAGCTATTTTTACAGTCGCATTATGCAATGTAATTTACTATGCGTATACATGCCTTTTTTTGTCAGATTTAATTACGGCTTGTCTTTCTCACCGACGTTTGCAATGCTTGCATCGTGACACGTCTTTTGTTTTAGTTCTTGATTTCTGAAGTATTTAGGTATCACATTTATTTGGGCATATATATTGTGTTTCAATAGACATAAAAAAAAGCGTCTAAGTAGGCAAAAGTTATACTTGCGATCGGGTGTACATTATGACGTCAACGCTAAAAAATTTGAAAAAATCATGGTAGGGTCGAATTCGCGGTCCTAGTAATTTAAAATATCAAGAAACGCAATTACAAGCTAAAATAGGGAATGCATTTTATACAGTAAACGCCTTATATTGCCAGCTTGTCATGATAGTAGGTCATAAAATTTCAAAACTTTTGTTAGAGTTGTAGATGCAATCTAAAAAAATAAGCCAAAAATCTATTAATTTTTTTTTGTTATGATAGCAAATATTTCATGTACAACAATACGTGCAGTTACAAATGTATTATTTTAAAAGCACTTTACTAATTTTGTAGTGGCAGGACTTCAATAAATATGTTTCATACAAATTTTTGTAGTTAATAATCAAAAATATATTAAAAGCCGAACTTTTTCTTTTTTTTCTATTCGTAAATAACTTTTTTAAAAGACCACATAAACTCAAAAATATTCTTATAATAAAATCTGGCAAGATGTGAATAATTTTAAGCAACAATGCTAATAGCAGTATAATTACTAACGTGTTGGGACAGTGCGTTCTTGCTTTTTCTACTCAACCCATATTTATAACCATTACAGAGGCAGACAGGGTAATTTTGTGCCAAGGAGTAGTCAGTGTTGTAGAAAAAAACTCAAGCTTAAAAAATTAAAACTTACTAGTTTTTACTTTATATTTTTTTTATGTTTTCTTTGTGTAAAATGTGTGTAAAAGGTACAGTAACAAAGGCTTTGCACAACAAAAAATCCCTTCTCTTTGAATTAAGACTGGGAAAAAATTTCTAAAAGGAGTGTACACTCCCGTACCCTTTCTATAGTACGCCATTTTGCAATGTAAAGTAAGTTTGAAAGAACAGTATATGCAGTAGATGAGACAAGTTAACACTTTTTTTTGCATAATTTTGTATGTATAGTATATTTTTAAAGTAACTACATGTGTTGTCAATTAATATATATAGTCTTTTACAAGCAAAATGTTGTAAATATTACATACTTATTTGCGACTACCATAATAGTATATCTAAGAAATTTCTCAGATAATAATAATATTGGTATGTAATTTTGCTACTATGTGAAAAATAAATTACAAAAAAGTAGCGCTTAACAGGTTATAATGTTGTCGTGTATGATGTATCGTATATGAGTATAAAAGTTCTAACATTAAATTTTGTTTTTTGGTGTATGGAATACATGTAGGCTATTTTTACATTTCTTTTTAATATTTTTTTTTCTATATTTACTTTTGGCAATATTTTGTTGTGACTTCTAACAACGAAATTTTTTCTCTAGACACATAGTAACAAAAATTAACAACGGTTTTTTTTCTTATGAATATGAATAATAAAAAAAAAATGTTAGAAGCTTTGAAAATAACAGTTTTTTATTAAAGTTTTTTCAGTAGTAAACTTTATTTAAGTATCGTAGCTTCGCAATAACAACAATTAAATGAGATGTCATCTGTCAACAAAAAAAAAACAGAAAAACTACCGAAAATAGATAACGCCTAACATTTTACAAAACACAAAAAAAATAAGGCTATGCGATAGTGCATCTAGTAAAAAAACGTATAGGGGTTTAATATGCAATATATATATTTTATTAAATGACATTTAACCTAATAGCGCGAAAACTTTTCACTTATCTAGCAAATTGCAATAAATACATTTGTGTTTGAACTTTGTATTTTAGTATATGGCGGAGATTAATTTTAAGAATTGTATTTACATCTAAACATCGATAAGTTTTTTTTACTAGGTGGTGTATAAGACAAACCATCTTTTACATATAACCACATACATTAAAAAGACTATTTTATGTTCCATTTTATACTAGTCTAGTATTATTGGCAAAAAAAACACACCAAGGAAAACAGTTTTTTAACTATTACTTTTTGGAATCTAAGCATAATCAGAGCAAGGTTCGTGCAATAACTTTCGTTGGACTTTAGTTCATAAGGCATTTTTACTTTTTATATACGTATAGAATGCCTTTTTTTTCTTGTATGTCTAAAATATACAATTTTATTTCCGTCATAATTTTCTACCGAACATGAACACCCTTTTACGACTCATGGTTATTATCGATATCCTACGGTATGTAGAAAAATACAAGTACATGTGTTTTTTGCTTGCTTGTCAGGACTTTTTATGCAAGCAAAAAAAATCAGTTATGTTGTTGTATCTTTGTCATAGTTTTGGTGTCGGTGATAGATTCAGATTTATATGGTGCGAGGCTGCTTACGTATATAAAGCCGTTTTCTTTTTCTTGCTAAGTGTTTACCTTTGTATTCTAGTATTTGTTTGTTTTTTTATATAATTTTTACTTAAAATATAATATATTAGATATGGGTTTTTGGCTTATTCAATTATTCCTTTTCTCATGTTGTTAATAGCAAAAAAAACGTTATATATGTATTTATAGATTAAAGAACTAAACACCAGCAAAAACAGAAATGCTACAAAATCAAAAAGAAGCACGTGTATCTACATGAAAAAATACCTTGCTTACTGGCTATTTTGCAATGATTGTGTGTAGAAATATAAGTCTGTATAGATGACTACGCATTTCTAGTTTCTATACGTTTAACACACAGTAAAAAAATAATTGGCATATTCTAAGTAAGTTTTTGCATTCGGACGTACAGAACGCAAGTAGTACCATACTGTAATTTGTAACACTTTAAACCCCAACCGGGTTTAAGATTTGTATAAAATGGCAGCAGCATAGCCATTTTTGCCAAATTGAGTAGTTTAATTTTGAAAAGCGCTTTAAAACAAAATTTACATCCGTTAAAATAAAAAGATTACAGTTCTTTTTTTAAAAAAAGCGTTATAAATTTAAAGCTACTAATTTTTATGACACACTTAAACATATACAAAAATCCTGTATCAAAAGACCGATACGGTCCTATTTATATGGGATTTTTTTTATTGACATGCTTTGTATTGCCGTCGCCTTCAAAGAGTTGGTTAATTACGAAAACTTAATTAAAAAATCAAAAAAAAATATGTTTTTTTTCTTATATGTTTTGTTTTGATTTTGCTAGTTGTTTGTTCGTCTGTAAATTCATAAAATCATTGAGTGTAAAACTAAAAAAGTGAACGTTTTTTTTGTACAAATATTGTGGTTTGTGGATTTTCAAAAATTTATTTGCTACGAATTTTGCTATTAAAGTCTAATTAATGTACTGTTTACTTTAAAATGCCATTAAATATAAATTTAAAAACATGCAGTATGGAAGCATAAAAAAATAAATGTACACTTTGTTGCAGCGCTGCTTAAATGTATACTAAATATCGGCCCAAATGTAGAAAAGAAGTAGAATTTATACCATCGCTCATTTATTTACAAATTTCAAGGGCGTAATGTATCAAATTCAGCGGTAAACAATATTATACTGGAAAATAAAGTTTCCAGAATAAATTTTTTGTGTTTACATACTACACCTACCATTGCATTAGTACATTTCTTTTGGCGTATTTGCTTGCTATGGCATTTTTTTTAGCTATAGGGAAATATTTTAGGCGTCATATAAAAAAAAGAACAAGGAACAGCGAAATTGTATCACTCGGTAAGGGCAGACACAGTTGTAAAAACAGCCGCAATTTTACAAATAAATAGTAAAGCAGATTTGGGCTGATGCTCCAGGGCAATTATATACTGAGCTGAATAAGATAATGTAGTTTTTTTACTATAAAAGACCAATAATTTATTACACAACACAAACCATTAAATTTACGTGTAACGACAAGTCTTTATCCACGACCTGCAACTTTTTTTTTTCGACAATGAATTAATATAAACGGCTCTAGAGACTAAAACCTAGACTTCTTTTATCTCCCCAATTACTACAAGTAAACCTCAAAACCACATTTTTAATGATTATAAACACGCACTAGTGCAGCAGACAAATTCTGTTCAATTTATGCGTACGCAATATTGACTAATATAAATGCACCAGCCAGCATACCCAAATACAAAAGACGACCCTAGCCATGGCGCAATTCAGAATACACACCTTTGTATTGTATCTCTGTTGAACATGATTTCCAAGTTAACAAAAAGGCTGTGTCATAAAAAGAGTTTTTTTTCTAAAGATTAGAAATTGTATAAAAATGAAATATGATGTTTTAATTTAAAATAAGAACAGAAGTGATAATCAAGATCTGCGAATACATGTGTAAAAAACAACTGACATTGATTTCACGTAAAAAAGAATGAGAGTAAAAAGATAAAATTATATTGTAGTTAATCTTTGTTATCAATATAAAGTAAATACACAATGTGGGTTTGTTTTGGTGTTTATGTTACGTAAAAACGTGACACAACTTACGTATTACATATATAGTTTTTTTCTTTTTGTATCTTTTTCCAACACATATAAAAGTAGTCTGTATTTTATTTTGTAAATCAGTTGAACGCATAAATAATAAATATCACATCGATATCTGTTAGAAAATTGTTTTTTTTTGTTTCGGAAAATTCAATGCTGTTTTTATAGATGCATAACAATAGCTATTTAACTTTTACTTTGTTATACTAGAAAAAGACCTTCTATCTTTAAATAGAAGCAATCCACGACAATATGATATTACCCCGACACAGAAATATGCACTTTTTGTAGGTTATGTAACTTTGCGATACATCGTCGTTACGCTTTGCTGTGTTAGAGTGCTTATTTTTGCAAAAAAACCGCAAACTACTTTTTTTTTCGGTTTATATACATAGCAAATAATTAAATTAGAACAACAAAAATAAAATAAATCATGGTTTAAATAATTTGTATGCGTAAAAGTAAACTTTTTTTAAAATACGAGTATTAAAAGTAAGTAAAAGGGTTTGGATTTTTACCTTATTATTTATTACGATTGAAAAATATTTACTGAGTTAATCGTTTTATCTGTGATAAAAGTAAACATCAAATGCCTTGATATTCATCTTCGAACCCAAAATAAAAATCATGTAAGTAAGAACGTAAGAAAGTAAGTGTGTATACAGGAAAAAATTAAACAATTATGTAAACTATCAAGATCGTAATATAGCTATTGTTTTTCTTGATTAAGAAGTATGTAAGACAGTATGTAAGTAATATGCAAGTAAGTGACCAAGTAAAAAAGTAGTAAGTAAGCAAGAATCATATAGTATATACAACAAGCAAAAAAATTATAGAAATACCTTTTTATCTGTAGCATTTATGTTTTAAAGAAAGTTTTCTTCATCCGTTCTGTATCATACTAAATACTTTTTTGGCACTATTATTCGTTACACAAATGCTTACTTAAAATAAATATTTAATTCGTCGGTTAGATTGCTTTTTAGATTTTTTTTAATTGTGCCTAATGTTACGAAATGTGCCGTCTTTTGTGCAATTTTATGGCATTAAGATAAAACTTTATATAATAAAACAGTTTACTACACCGAAAAATATTGGAACGTGATTTAAGCGCGGATTTCCGTATAAAATACATAAACCACAACATAAACCACTGTAACTTGATAAACTCTAAATGTGCATTTTAAAAGGTTGTTATGTCTTTTTGAGCAATGCATTTAGAGATTCTTTACTGAGTTATTTGTTATTATAAACAATAGACTTCCCACCAAAATACCTATTGTTTTTAAACTGTAAAAAAATTATTTTACTTTGTTTGGCTTGATTTTAACTTCTAAGTAGCATTTTATTATATGTAAAAAGCACAATTCTTATGTTTCTGTTAAAGCGTCTATTGCGAAAGCACAAAAAAACGGCACAATATCATCGCGAACTTTTCGCAAGATGAAAAAATTGTCAGAGCAAAACCAAAATCAAATATTATTTGGTTTTTTTTCTTTTGACACGCACTGTGACATTAACTCATTGTATGCAAACACAAAATAATGGAAAACAATCGTTATGTTTTGTTTACGCATAAATACACTGCATAGAAAAATCTGTTACCAGACTGCCGACTTTTGTACATTTATTTTTGTTTGGATTGCCATTATTATTGATAAAAAATTTTTTTTAAATCTAACAACCAAGAGCAAAAATTTTTTCTGTAAATGCCTCACTTACTAAACTTTGTTTCGAGTTTCTTGAATATATTTGTAGTAGGGTATACAAACGGTTTAATTTTTCTACAAATTAACTCCGAAAAAAACGCTTTTGTTATATAAAAAAAAGTCCCTGGTACAAAAGAGTAAACACAATCATCCATTATATATCCCGTAAAAAAACTGCACGTTTTTTTCGCATAAGTAATAATTGTATAGAAAATGTTTTAACATGAAATTAATGGGGTTTTCCTGAGAGGGTCTAACCCATCCTGTATGCGTAAAAATTTTAGTTTTTTGCAGATTCAACCCACTAGTTTTGTCTGATTCCTACTTCACTGTAAAAAATTTATTGTTATACTTGGTTATATTAATTTTTACATTTTTAAAAAACTCAGTAAAGAATTGAGTAATAAAAAAGGAAAACTTTCACCGTTACACTTTTTAAGGTACAAAAAAAACTATCTATGACATGTAACACAAAACAAGAAAATGACAAAATGACATAAAAAAACCACTTTAATGGTCGTTTACTACATAAGTTCGAAGGTTTTTATGTCTGTTAGTAACCAAAAAATTTGCAAAACAGAATATGACGAAAATCGTTTCTTGTATATAGAACAACCTAAAAAAACGTAACACAAATACAAAAAAAAACACATAAAACAACATTCTATAAATATTAAACTACCAACACAAGTAAACTTTTTTTACGTTTTTTGAGTATTTATGTTATTTGTTCAATACACATTTTTTATAGATTGTTATATCATATTAAGAAAAACATTTTGCTCATTTGACTTAATAAATTGCGCTTAATCTTTGTAAAGATATTTAATGCAATACAAGATTTGATTATCTACACTTTCATAACTGCTGTTTATATATGTTCAATACGCAAAAAAAAACTTCCTCGTATGTTTTCTAGCTTTTTCAAGCAATGTTTCACAGTGGGTTCGTTTGCAACCGCAGCCATAATGCTTAAAAATACAAAAAGATGGAAATATACTTTTGAATTAAAAATAACATGTTGTGTATCCAATAAATTGTCTTTTTTAGTTTTTTTTGTAGTAATTTTGTACACCATATTTATTTACATTTTTCAATAAGCTTACTAATACATATTGGTAAAAATGTATGAAGAAAGTATATTGAGTCTAAAAGAGACTATATTTCAGGTATTTGTACTAGTGTTATGTATTTAACACCCTGTAAAGAGTTCTTTTTTATTTTGATTTGATAGAACAATTATATATATGATTTAACTGCAAAAAAAGCACCTTATTGCTGCTTATACAGCCGCAAGGTGTTGAGCTTTCTTGTTTTTCTATTATTATTGCTGTAATATGAGTAGATTATTGTATGCATGTTTTTATCTGCGGTATAAATGTGCATATTTGACTAGATATAATGTGATATGGTACATCTTACAGATATTGTATATTTGTATGCTCAAGCGGTACTATCTTACCTGCCTTCACTTAAATAATATATGCAACGACTACAAATATGTAGTCAGCGTTTTTTGAACATATAAGGGGTTGTGTTTCCTTTAGAGGTTAAAAAATGACAACGCATGCGTGTTTTTATTAACAATAGGAGACCAGAATGCACAAAGTTCAACCATGACCGGGTAAAAATTATAGAGTTCGCGACGCTAAAATGTCTCGAGGTATTTTTACTACGTCAATTGAATGCAAAACTAAGTTTAAATTTTCTGCGTTCACCGTTGATTATTTTACCCTAGATTTATTAGTAGCCGTTTATTTTTAAAATAATAAAAAACAGTAAAAAAGTATAATTATACCTTAATATAAATTACAGATCAAAAAAAATATGTGCTCTTATTGCATCTTTTTGTTATAGATAACGATAATATAAATATAAAAGCCTGTTGAGTACTGTTAAAATCCACTTACCGATAAAATAGTTGCTGATAAAAGCCTTGAGTATAAAAACTTGTAAATCTGCACTTATAACAAAAGAAATACTAATAAGTTGTTTATATTGCAATGTAGAACATAGTCAAGTACAAGTACGATTCAATATTTAGAAATTTATACCTACATTTTTTTGTGTCTTTTTATTACTATTAAATACACATTCAAAGTCGTATCAAAACATTTTACCTTTTTCGCTATGAATTCACGAGATTTGTACCCCTGCAATTGTAAAGAATGTGAAATAGCATCTAAAAATTGCTTTATGAAACCGAAAAAACATATTATACGCCTAAAATATAGCCGTTTTTTTAGACCCATGAAAAATAATTTTGCGGATCATCTAGAATACTGCTTTATTGCATTTTTGTACATAAAGCTATCTAGAACTATCATTGTCGAACTTTTTACCTGAATGTTTATATTGTTATTATAAGATAGGCAAACACAAAAAACATGCATGGAATGTGAATTCTTAGTGCTACCACTGAACTTGTTAATTTTTCACGCAGTATTAGAGTCGAACTAGATCGTCTGCCTTTCTCAGGCAGAAAAAGTAAGTTATCTTAAGAATTTTACAAAAATAAATGTGCCGTGTTAATATACAATATGGAATTTAAACGTAGACGGCCCTAGCAATTTTGAGTGGTTTGACAGTATTGATCTGTATCAAAAAATGTAAAATGTTATGTTAGTTTGTAAGTATACCTTTCATGTGATAAAGTACATTTGGGAAATGTTCTGGAAAGATTGTAAGCTATATAAGTTGCGACAATTATCAAAAACCATCTTACAAATATGTTCTTAATAGATAAAAAAGTTTTGTCAACGTCCGCCATAGACAACACCGGGTATTCATGCGTTTTAATTGTCTGTTCTGCAATGCAAATCGTTTAATTTTTTGTACTAAATGTTCTTTTTGTACAAAATTCCCTTTTTGTAATATTTAAACTTAATTAGATGTTCAAAAAATACACGGTTTATAAAAGCACAGTTTACTTATACAAAAATCTTTATCTGTTTATATTTTTTATAATCTTTTTTTAGATAGGGAAATTAATACCCTCTAAAAATTTGAAAAGTCGGCAACTGTTTATACACAACTTTTTTTTTTTTCTAAAATATATGAAATTAAACACGTTTTCTATAAATGTTTTATTTTTCATAAATTAAGAATTCTTCGGCAGGTTGCAGAAATTTTTTTTTCTAACTTAAAAAAAAATTATTTCTCAATTTACGCGGGATAAAATTTATTATGTGGATTGATATGCCCTTGCATACTTAATTTTTGTTTTGATGATTTACGTTAGGTTCGTATGCACCGTAAATTTGTATTAGCTTAATTTCATATTCTTTTTTATTTCCTCTTACATTTCAATCTTTTAACTTTTGGATAATTTTATTTTATCCATTTTTTTTTATGAAGTATATAGAATTTTTTTAGCTTTACTTTTCGCATAAAAAACCCCCGCAAATTCAATTTAAAATATAATTGTAAAATTTTAAAAAAAATACAATTTACGTTTTTTTTCGGTGACTTTTTTTGTAATTTTATCCTTTTATACTGTTTTATATAATGTAAACTGTCTGATTTCCTTTTAATTAGTACCAGGCGTACTTCACTTCGGATTTCGGTGAAAAAGATTCAAAAAAACCGGAAAAAAACAATTCTTGCGTTTTTGGATTTACGATATTACGGCTGTCTACACATCACACCGCAGTACTTTTAAGGCTGATTTGTATCTTGTTGTTGACATTGTTCACTTCAGAAAGCCATGATAATATTGTTATAAACTATTTTGCTTTTTAGCAGAAAAATCATCTATATTATGTTTGATATTTTGTAAAAAAAACAAGATAGTCAGTAACTAAAACACAAATTATAAAGATAAAAGAAAATACATGCTCATAGTGTAATTACATTTTTTTTTATGTTAAAATTATAATTTTTAAAACATCGTTTATGTTTTTAACTACAAAAATATGGACCCGTATAAAATATCAAAATGTTTGAAAAATATTTTAATGTTAAATTTAAAACACAATGTTTTTTGGTGGATATATTCTAAGAACTTACATGATCCATGCTTTATTAAAAATTGATCGGCTATAACTTTCAAATAGGGTTTTAAAATGCACACGAAAAAATTTTATTATGTTTTAACTACATAAGTAATTTTTTTCTAACAAAAAAAACGGCGCTATTTTTTTACAAGAAAATACTATAAAGAAAACAGTGGGGTTTACTTACAGGAAAAAAATGCACGAATTTTGTTTGTAATGAGTTTCTATTAATATATAAGCCCTTATTATCATGAATATATTTTTTCTGGTAGTGTACTCGTAAAATAAATACTTGAATGACGTGTCTTCTAGTAATTTTGTTTATGAAGTTCAAAAAAGAAAAAACTTTCCAAACAAAAGATTTTTAAAATGCTTTTGGTGATAATAATGCTTAAGGCATTAACATTTTTTCTGTTTCTTTGCAAATTTTTCAAATTTTTTGCAAACTTGTAGTTTCTACTAAAATTAAAACTTTTCTTTTTGGATTTTTTTTAGAAAGGAAAAAATATCTTTTGTTTAGGGTCATCACGACAAAAAATATGTAGTATAACGGCCGGTTTTCAGACAACAACGAACCTACATCAATAAAGCTTCGTAAAGAAAAAATTATGAACAAAAAAACAACACGCCTGATTTTTTAAAAAAATTTTCTGATAGAGAAAATACGTCTTTTATGTATAAATATGTTTTTAAGTCTTTACACGACTTATGCAATCGTAAATGCATCTAAAATACATAAAAAAAAATCAATAGATGTATTGTCATAATATGCACGCAGTAGACTATACTACGTTTTTGGCTGTTGTTAATGGGATGTCCGATACGTTTATTGTGTTGCAGTATTTATTAAGTATTTGAAAAAAAAAACACATTTACTTGGTTTTGATTTAAACTGGGATTGAAAATATTGTATGGTAAGCAAGCAGAATCCAAAGTTTGGTATTCCGCTCATTATGGCAATTAGCGCCATACCTTATAAATTTCTAAATATGTGGCAAAATGCTGTTTAACATTTCAAATTTTATATTAATTTCATGTTTTTTAATAAAAAACGTTCCTACGTTCCAAAAAAAAAAAAAAAATATCAATAGTTTTATACCATTTAGAAGGCTTTCTGCCCCCAATATTTATATATAAAAAGTGCAAAACACTACAAGATAAAGTTTATTTTATAAAACAAAATAAAAACACACACAGTAACCCGAATTTACTGCAATTTATGTTATATTAATTCCACTGTTTCAAACTATATCAAGCATACATTTATTTAAATTGTTTAGCAAACTATTTGAATTAAGTTTGTATAGATTTTTTGCTGTCAATGGATAAACATACTAGCCTGACTATCGCAAAAAGTCATTCTTATAGTAAATACAAAAAAAATGAGGCATAGTACTTGTAGATTTAAAACTAGTGACTGTATCTTTAAATAAAACACTTACACATCTATGCTTTACGTAAATAATAAAATTCAAAAAAGTTGTTTTGTTTTTGGTATCTATAGTTCAGAAAACATTTAGTTGGACATAAAAATATATCTCGTATATTTTATACTTGAAATTGTATAACGTATTTTATGTTATAACTTGTTCTTGTTTAAGTATAAATTTTACAACTTAAAAAACATACATAATCTACAAACCAATTGTAAAATACTTTATATTAGAAAAAATATGTGGTCGTAAACGACCATAATTTTTTTCGTTAATCTCGTTTTTTTAAAAAATGTCCCTAAAAAATGACAGACATACATGGTGACTAAATATGAATATAGCTAATCAGTATCCAAACAAATATAGTATTAAAATATGCCAAACTATTTATTATAAAAGTATAGATTATTATTGTGAAAATCTCGCCCAAAAACGGTGGTACGAAAATGACCAACATATAAGGACTGGGGTCAAGCCCGTAAAACATGAAGCCCAGCAAGCCCGACCAGCCCGGTAGCCCGCCTTTTTTGTTTTTGCGCCCGTTACTCACGTTGGTTTTTAGCGAAATATTTTTTCTACCCCTATGTTGTCACCCAAAAAGTCAGAAGAAGATTTCATTCGTAATTAATAAAATACGCCAAATTAAAAATCTTGTTCCCGAATTTCAAGTCGATCAGAAAGTCTATTGTATAATTTGTCTTAAAGTGTATAAGTATGATGAAAAAAAATACGGGGTTGTGGATTCTATGGCGGCATTTTAAAGTCACACATAGTTCAGTTCCAATCGCCGGATTAAGAGACAGAACAATTATATCAATCAATAATACATCATATTTGTCCAAGTATAAAAGTTTGACATCTATACAGATCGGGGAAAAAACAAAACTAAATACTGAAATAAGGATGTGTCTTACTATTAATTGCAGTCGGCATTTTGTGCCCCTTTCTCATTATTAAGATCAGATTACAATAACATTTTAAAGATTGGCATATTACTCAGCACATGAAATTAAAATTGCAATAAAGAAAATGCACACTGATTTAAATAACCGCATTTTCCAATCTTGCAAACAGCTGTGGTGCTGCATTGCCTTAGATGGATGGACCGAATCGACGATAAATCAAAAACATGTCAATTTAATCCTTCTACTAAAAAAAATCATCACCCATTTTTCTTACAAGTATATGCGTTAAGTCAAATAAAAGTGAAATTCTGCTTGAGTCAAAATAAAAAAAATATCTTATGTCGAAAACATGAAATAAAAGGTTTTTGGTGTTGTTTCGGATAATGCCCCGAATATGGTAAAAGTACAAAAATACATATTATAAAAATGCCATCTATTATACCCATCTAATGTGCAGCTCAAAGTGCTTATCTCATTATAGAAGATGTAATAGAAAATGTTGGTTTTATTACTAGGGCAGACCAAATGCATTTTTTAGTTATAAATGCATGTCAATTACCCATAAACAACAGTTTTTTTATTTTGCGTGTATCTTTTTACTGCATTTATTTTATACACTATAGCTAAATCTACCAAAAATACTGAACATAAGCCCAAATAGTTTCGTTTGTTTTTCAAATGAACTAAAAGACTTTTACTTGTGTTTTTGCCTTTTTGAAACAAAAAACTATTCACAGAATTTTTTTAAATGCATTTTTGCATTTATTTAGTCGCATTTTTTTGCATTTTGAAACTGCATTAATGATCCGCCCTACTTATTAAAAATGCATTTAATATTTTGAAAAATCATATTTCATCAAAATATATACGAAGATATCTAATTACTAACTGGAACAGTGTAATAGATCGAATGATTAATCTCGCTCAAAAAGTGAAAAATGATAATACAACAAAATGCAACCATTTTATTAAACAATTGGAACTAGCAATTAAAGATTTACACCCGTTTTACAATACTTGCAATTAATCCCAGTCTGATTCTGCTACTTGGACTGGCGTAAGCATTTCATTGAAGATAGCACTAAAAAAATCAATGAATACAAATTGGCATGATGTATAAGATGTTGCATTAAGAAGAGAGCAATTTGTTGATCATGAAGTCGTATATTTGCATAATTTTATTTACCAAAAAATAATATTCAGAGCATATCTGAAAATGGATTGATCCGATGTATCAATGCACTTAAAAGTAATGATTTTGAAAAATATTTAGCAGATAAGGAATTTAGATGTGATTTATTAAAGCACCAAAAAGACTAGAAAGATTTGATATGTTTAGGGTCATCTGACTGGCAGCAAGTGAATCATCGATGAAATGAAGTTTTGCTGTACAGAAAGCAATTCATAGTCATATCAAAAGCTCCCTTCGACAACAACAGCGTGGACAAGCCGTTGTTCATAAGATTCAATCACAGATGGAAGTATGGAAATCATTTAGAAGATCTTATGTCGCAAAAAGAACAAGACGAATTTTCCAATGATGTTGAATGCGACTTATTAAATAAATAAAAAAAACAGTCTTTAATTGCTGTTTTACTTAATTTTCCCTTCAACAATCAGTGTTTTTAATCTTGTACAATATGCCCTGTCAGCCCGGTAAATGCCCGGTAGAGCCCGTCAGCCCGTGAACAATCGAACTGCATGTACAAGCCTGGCTGTAGTATAAGGATAAAAAAATTGTATATCGTAATCAATAGTTAAAAGACTTAGGAGACGCATGGTTGTCTTTTTGTGACAATAAAAACACGTTTTTCCATATTTTGTGTACAAAAATACGTTAAAAATGATTACGGCCGCCATGCAACGAATCGCGTAGTTCGAATATCGATCCGTCAATATTTTTGTTGTTTAGTTTTCTAACTCGTATAACATAAATATTTAAAAATTATGAATTACTCTTAGACACAATAATAATGTTTAAATTCTAAATTTGCGTTCTATACAGCTTTAAAACTGTGACCACAAAATATGTGCTCTATTAGGATTGTGATTAGGCAAGAACGTATGCAAATACCTGTTTAAACTACTTCTACAATAGAAAATATACAGATTAGTTGTTTTTGTAAAAAAAACTCAATATTTATGTTTTAAAAACCGTAAACAATGTATTAAAATACGAAGTTTTTGTAAATATTATGTCTTATTGCTTTGATATTCAATACCTTGCTCTGGTACCCTTTTTGGTGGTTTTGGACAGGTAAAAAAACTTATCGAATTTTTACGCGTTTATGGTACGGGAAAACGGCCACTCATGTCTCTTTTTTTTAAAAAATAAATCAGCTCTGGTACTTGCTTTTTTGCTTTAAGACTTGTCAATTTATACTTTTTTTAGGTTTATCAAGAGCTGGTGCATTTTGCACAAAAGTAAAAAAAAAGCCAAAATGAAAAAATAAGCACACAGTCATAAAAAAAACACAAAATACAATAAAAAACTACCTTCAGAAAAATGAAAAAAAAGCCAAAAAAAACACCAAAAAAACAAAAACAAAAAAAAACAACAACAAATAAGAGTTTGCTTATACACAGTAGTTTTACGCGCAAGAGTAGGGTGAAGGGTAGGGATAGGGTTAGGAGTAAGGTAAGTGTTAGGAAAAAATAAGTAAAGCCTATATGGCAAAAGAAA
>JAQFYM010003616.1:0-18048 GCA_034694785.1 Agrenia bidenticulata | reverse complement strand
TTTCTATCTATCTATCTATCTATCTATCTATCTATCTATCCATCTATCTGTCTGTCAATACATTTTTTTAGTAAAAAAAACAAAAATTGTAAAATCTTGAAAAGTCTGACTTATACTACTTACACCAAAATTGTTGCAAATAGTCGGATATTGGAGAAAAATAAATTTAGGGTTTCTTAACAATATCAAACTCAGAAACAAGCTTGATTTAAACAACAAACATATGTATAATAATTTTATTAGTACCACATCTGCTGTAGAATCTTGAGGTATGTAATTTACTCTTTTTCTAGCATAATTTGTAGAAAAAATAGTGTTAATTAATTTTTTTGCCCATAAACATTCTAAGTTCAGTACCAAACGGCTGTTATTTTTTATTAGTACGTGTTTGTTTAATCTGATGGATTGCAGCAAAAAAAATAATAAAAAATTATATACTGTTTTTTTTGTAAGATTTTAAAGGTATGATTTTTAAGTATATATTTTTTGCTTTATAATAGGTAAAGCATTTTACAATATAAAAACGGGAAAATTATAATTTCTTAAAAGCGCAAAACAGGGATGGTTTCGTATATTTAAACCCGCATGTTTTGTTGTATATTGTTTACAGTAATTATATTTACCCTGTAAAGGCACACATTCGATGTATTTTGTATTTTGTTTTTTTGTTTTGTACATTATCCGTTAACTAAAAAATGCAGGACGCAAGAAAATAAATACACATAAGTCTATTTTTAGTAAATGAACAGTAACGAGAAATTAAAATAAGCAGCTTGCTTATATTTTAAGGTTTCCGAAAGAGCTCTGGTGAATTGAAAATGAATATTATCAAAAATATAGAAAAAAAGCGAATAAAAGCGAGAGGTGCAAAAGTTTGCCAAGATTTAACAGATCAGATGTTAATATTTAACTAAATATAAAAAAACTTTTAGATTATGTGTACATGAAAAAAGGCGTAACGAGATTACAAAAATGATCTTGTGAGTCACTGTTTTACTGAGCCGGTGGTATATGCAGAAAAAGAAAGTGAACATGTAAATATTTCAAGCAGCTGTTACATAAATAATGACTTTTTACGAATAAAACATCTAAAAAAAGCCAGAGTTCAGCGAATTTTGCTTAAAACAAAATCTTTGCACTATGCCGGCAATTACACTAAGGAACTTATACCACACAGTTATTTTTTTTAGTTTACTAATGCAAACCGAAAATGCATATTAGATAGAGTTAAAAAGAACGAAGCATAAAATACAAAGAAGCATTGTTACACTACTACTATGTCGACAATCTAAAAACAGTTGCAATAATAAAATTTTTCTACTAAAAAATTGGCCGAAAAACCTGCAAACATAATTAATTCACAAAGAGACAAAAACTTAGAAAATAATTGTAAACAATAGCGTTTTTGGATGAAAATACAACTATAACACACAGCTGAGATCTAAAAATATATTTATAAAGAAAAAGCAGATTATTTTGCCTATATGAATTTTTATGACAAAGAACAATCATTATAAATAAAAAAACAATTGTTGTGCGCATATAACGCATTTAAAAACTCTGATACTCGCAGAGTAGATTGCTTTGTTTTATTTATTAAAACATACCCAAAATTTACAGCCTATAGTAAATTTTTGTTAACAGTCTTTTGAAAAACTATCATACATGCAAACGAATACTACAAAAACTTTTTTGAAACGTGAAATTCAATATCCATTATGATCTATAATAACAATTTAAAGCAATAACTAAAACAATTTGCAAATTATCATTACGTAAGAAATTCAGTTAGCTTGCTATTGTTTTGGGAGTTAAGTGCATATAATTAAAAGTGCATAATACATCAAAAACTGCAAGTCGGGTTTTTTATTAAAGATCTCTAAAATTTTGTTCTATATTTTGGTGAATAATTGCGATATGTTATATTTATCATGATTAAGATTTTGTGTACATATAATCGCGCATACATTTACACTGTTTGCGCTATCTAGATTTTTTCCAAAACAAATTACAAAAAAAAAGCAATTAAATAATTATTAAGCATCGACCTCTAGAGTTATTACCTTAAAACTGGCCATATTTTTATACCCCAAGTTTTTTTGACTTGATTGCAGATATCTTGCTGTCATATAGACATTTTTTTTAATAAAGATTTATCAGTTTTACATATTTAACAATATTATTTACTAAATATGTGCTGCGAAATGCAAAAATGGTGGCTTGCTTGTATAATTATTTAGATATTTAGTCTCTTTATATTTTTACAATATTTTTTTTATGTTGTATGCTTTTTTGTGTTATAAGCAGGCATGAAAAATTTGGGATTTTGACCCAAAATCCCGAAACTCTCTAAATTAAGAATTTTTGCAATTCAAAACAACCATAATAAAAAGTAGTAAAAATCATATTACTTATACAAAACTACGGCTTTTTGCCATAAAAAAAATATTGTTCGATTTTTTTTCTGATATAAATCAAATTAAAATCGTACAAAATAAATTAAAATTGCAATCTTTAGTATAAAACTGGTTCAAGCACATCAGGTAAGATTTCGCCTTAATTTTATAAATTGTTTTAAAAGCATTAATATTTTTATATAGAACGTTCATGTACTACGCAGTCACATCCGTATATACTAGAGAACGCTCATTAAAATGATTCATAAAAAAAAAGTTAAGATGTAATAAAAAGCATAGATAAACTGTTACTTCAGTGTTAATTTACACATTTTTAGGTCAACAAGCGTTCATTTTTTAATGTCCCAACTAAAATTTTTATTTTTACAACAAATTTACACTGCTTTGACTGGCTGCACATAGCCATAGTAAGCTAATGTTTGCTAAAAAAATACGTGAAACTGTTACAAAATATATGGTTTTTTTTTGTGAATTTTTCTTTTTTAAAACAAGATTCAATTGCTTAATTGCCTATGTTTGCATGTTTACTTTGTTTACACCGAAGAATAGTAATAAAAAGAAAAAATATTTTCATTTTCTTAATCCTCTGACATAAAAAAAAATATTATATCTCGATTTACAAAAAAAATTTGACACAAAATGGAAAACTTCTAAGCCAATAGAAAAAAACAATTTTTATTTTCAATTAGTTAGTTTGCAACTGTAGATTTAGGACGGTAAAAACAATTCTTAAAAGCTTGTTGCGCTCTGTTTTACAAGCCTATATTATATCATTACTTGTTTTATAATAATTGAACGTAGTCTAATAACTTGCATTTATTCTAATAAATTGTAGTTTTTTGTGTTTTTACGCGCAAAAACGCTTAAAAAGATTTTATTCTTACTACTTGTTACACTTTACTATTGAAAAATCATATTATATTTTTATTCATGTATTAAAATACAATATAATTTGCTTAGTTTGTGTATATACTAGCCGATCTTTTTAAAACGAAATAAGCTTGTTTTTTAATGCCCTATACTAAAGTCATCACTAGGGCCCGGAAAAAATCCGCATTACAATTTTTTTGTATGAAACACTATTCAAATATACTCAACACAAAATATGGCAATTTTATAGGGTTTTTTTTGCATAAAAATACAGTTTAAAAGCTTTTTTGTTGCTAAGTGTATATATATGGCCCTTCTTTTTGTGTAAGCTATCATACTTGTGTAAAAAAAGAAGAAACCTACCACTAAAAATCGTGTTAAAAAAAAATCACAAATTTTTGTCTGTGGCTTTCCGTAAAGAAGGTGTGCTTTTAGTTGCTTTAATTCTTTTATAGTGCGATCCAAACGGATTTTTTTATATTACGTTCACAACAATTTTTACAGGGTTTTTTTAGTAAAATCAGTAAAAAACTTGTATAAAAAATGTTAAAAAATAGTTTTTTGTTGCATTTTACACGGTCTCGGCTTATTGTTTGTATATGGCACGTCTTTTCTTAAAACATTTTTATGGACGATAAAAAGTACAATTTCGGTAGTTAGTTTACTTTATAACAAATGCCAATATTTCCGGCCCGATTCAGTACACCAAATGCAATTTTACATACCTAGTTTAATGTTGGAAACACTTTTAAACAACTTTACTTAAGTAAATGACATTATAATGTTTTATAATACAAAAAAAAACAAAAAAGGAAACACTGTCCACAATTATGTTGTTAAAAAATGAATTACACTGCAAAAAGGCTATTTTTCTATAATTATACTGCCCTTTGATTTATACTAGTATTTTACTATCTCGTGGTTTTTTATACCAATTTGCAAAATTTATGTTTATTGTGGTTACATTGCATAAAGCCATAGTTTTGTATTTAATTGAGCATTTTTTATGCTTTAAACATGTTAGCTGTTTTCGGGGTGGAATTTATTTATGCCTTGTAAGTGACAAGAGGTAGCAAAAATTCCTAAACAATTATAAAAAGCAAAATAAGACTTTTAAAATGACCGTTTTAGACTTTTCTAGAAAATTTAAATATATAAAAAAAAATCAGAATTTAATCATGCCTGTCGGGTAGATTTTTGATAAAAATACATTTTTTTTTTTTTTATTTAACAAACCAAAAAATTCTATTCTGTTTGCAAAGTGGTTATAAAAAACGTTTTCTACTACATAAAAACAAAGACGTCATCATGCAACAACGACAATAAAAGCGTTGTGTAAAAATAACATAATAAACATAAAAACAAAATTTTGCTTGCGTGTGTTTATTACACTTACTTTTGTATAAATGTTATCTTAGAAAGAAATAAATCGTTGTTTTACGGCTTTTCTATAATATAACTAAATGATTTGAGCTTTTTAAAACAAGAAAAACCCTTTTTTACACAAACAACAGTCTTATAAACGCGTAAAAAATTACGTTACTATGTCAAAAACGCAAAAACTACGTTCTCATTTGTTTAAGAAAAAAACAAGAAAAAATATAAAAAATATCTAATCTATAAAAGTAAACACTGACACTCTAATATACTTACAAAACTGTTTTGGTATTATATTTCCATAAAAATATTTTTTTTTTTAATTTTTTTGTATATTTAAGTTGTAAAGTCAGTACAAAAAGAGAACATTACCGGTAAAAAAACTAATAAAGAAAATTAAAATACCTTCCAAAAAAATATGATGAAATTATCCCTGTTGTATTTAGTACTACTAATTACTAATACTTTTATCTCATGGAGTTTTACCCCAACCCGAAAAAAAAATTAAATATAAAAAAATACAAAATATTTGATTTACGCACATTTTTCTGCATTATTTATTTTCTTTGTTAACTCTTTTATAAAATTAATGTAATTAAATATTAAAAACTTTATGAATTATGCATATAAAAAGATTTAATGATTTTATTTTTCTATATTTTAAAAGTCATTAAAATTATTTTTACATATATTTTTATATTAAAAAACGAAAATCTTGAATATACACCCAAAAAACATTTTTTTTAATAGAAAGAATCTGTATATTTGCTTGATATACGGAGTTTGTTTTTTTGGTTTTAATTATTAGTTCTTTGTAAGGCGTAAAAAAATACGACAGAGACAAATACTATTGTAAAGCTTTTTACAAATTTGCGATGAAAATTTTGTGCGTTTCTTTAGAAGCGGTAAGCTACTGAAGAAGTATTTACACAAATTAATACATACGATTGCATTAGAGTAAAGTAAAAATATATTGATGAGTTTTCATTTTAACTTATAAGTGTAACGGTATAAGGAATCGAAAACACATTACTTTAGATAAAGTGTTCGATAAAAAAGTTAGAAAATAATCACATGCTTTTTTTATGTTAGTAGTTAAATAAATTTTTTAGAGGAATTAATTGACAAATATCTTTTATTTTTTTAACTTACTTGGTTTAATTAGTTTTTTCAAATTAATAGTGCAAATAGCCGCTTGCGATAGCTCTTTACACAAGTTTTAAATTTTTGCTTATATAAAATATTTTTATAGTATCCATGTCTTAGTAAAAAAGGCTTTTTAAAACTGATAAAAACCATCAAAATATTATTTACTTTAACATTTTATACGGATATATTTATTTATCCCTTAAAAGACTTTGCAGAAGTCTTAAAGCTAACGAAAAAACGTAAATTTTTTAGGCAAAAGATGTATAATTTACCACTGTAGTATTTGTATCCGTCTTGTGTTTTTACTTCAACAAGCATTATACCTCAAAACCATACACTCAAGTACTTGCATATAAAAAAACCTGCATAATCATTCTTATAATCTTTTAAAGGATCTTTTTTCAGGTAAAATTTTATTACTTTGCTTAATAAAAAAAATTTAGATGGAAATATTTGAGATGTCCAAGGCTTTAGAATATCCGCAAGTCCATAGCTTGAATCGGTATTTTCTAAAAAAAAGTATATCGACGTACGTATGTAACCTTACCACAGTGTACAGCTTCTCTGTCTTTTTTAATTTATTTTATGTACATACTTATTATGAATCTACTAAGGTTTTCGACATTTAGTTTACCCTTTAAGGGTCACCGAGAGGATGCAAGAAAAAAAAAAGAAAAAAGAAATAAAAAAATAAAAATAAAAATAGTATAACTGAAATTGAGAACTTTATCTACATAATACAGCTATAAATTTGTATTTAATGTATTTTATTTTGAAAAATCAAATCCAGTAACTATTGAAAATAGTTGCATCCGCCGATGAAATAAAGAAATTATCGTGGAACTTAACGCCTCAAAAGCAAAAAAAAGGAATATTATATATTATAATTATATGTATCCAGGCCATTCTGTCTCTCTGGTGATGTTGATAATTTTTTCAAATATTTTACGGGCCTTATAATAAATGCATAAAACATAGCCTATAATGAATTTCTTTTTACAATATTTGCTCAGCTATGCATTTTATCATGTATATATTTATATTGTAAAAATTATACAAAGGATTTATTACAGCAAAATGAAAAAATTAAGGGTGGAAAAACAACCTAATTTTTATTATTGTATTTATTTTGCCAATATATTACTTTTTTTGGGGTGAAGTATGGGGTTCAACTGTGATAAAAACCCCGTTACAATGTAAGCTTTTTTTATAATACATTTTTTATGAAAAATGCATAATATCAATGCAGAAGACCAAAGTTTTATAAATTAAAACTTACATGAAACTTTAACTGTCACATAAAAACTTCTAAAAGACCGTTATAAATAAAAAAATATATAAAAACATAAAAAACAACATAGAAGTCGCAAAAGTAAAAAAATTCTTTATCTCTTCACAATACAATGACGCGTATAGGAGGTTAAAAAGAAGGGGTATAAAAATATACGACGCGCATACGCGCAAAAAAAAAACCGTATTGTGCCAAATGACGCGTACACCCGCCATAAAGAAAGGTAATTCATGCCTAACACTCATATTGCTTTCCTGTGTGTTTTTTTTTCGTCTAACAAGTTGTGAAAGGGGAGCAATTGTTTGATATGAAGTCATAAACACACTCTTTTTTTATTAAGTTATAGAAAAAATGCTATATCTGCTAAATTGACCAACTGAATGTGTTATTTGGTAAGAAAAAGCACTGACTAGGTAACTGAGGTAGATAATATTTTTTTTTAATAAAAAAACTTTAAAAAAAACAGAAATTTAATACATATCCACCGATAATCAATATTAACAAACATGATTGATTTGTAAAATGAGAATAAATATCAATTTTACATCTTACCAAAACAATATTTTTGCGTAATAAAATATAAACCAGAGTAGTTGTACTGTATAAGGATTCATTTTTAAACATAGTTTAAGAAGCAAGTAATATTTACTACATAATTTGTATTTACGTACAAAATTACATCCTTTATAACAAATGGATATATTTTTTGAGTCAAAAATACAATCTAAAAAAAGTAAGTAAAGTTGTGTTGTGGAAAACTTTATTTGATATAAAAAATTCTTTTTTTATAAAACCATTTATTTTGAAGTTGCTTTTTGTATACTCTTTATGCTTAAATGACGCGTATACTCGCAGAAAAATGCGAAGTTATTTTTACAAAAGATGCGTATAAGATTCCATATATTACTTGGTATTTATTATAACAATTATAACTACAAGCACTTTTTAAATTGTTTAAAAGCTATAAATTTTGTTTTTTAACTAGCTAAATATAATAAGAAACAAAACTAATTTATTAGCTGTTTTTAAAGTAAAATAAATAAGTGTCTATGTATTTTTAGTTAGTAAAAAAAGTTTGAGTTTAATGTTGGTTTCTGAATTCTCTAAAAAAGTAGAAAATCAAGTAAAGTCAATATAAACTGTAAAAGTGTTTTATCAATTGATATACGTACCGTACCCGTATCAATATTAAGTAGAGTAGTACTGTAAATTTATAGCGGATTCGGTCATTTTTGAACAATAAAAACATCTTTAAATTTTTTTGCATAGCTGTTTAGTTTTGGCTATGTAATTATGATCTAAATATGTTTGATCCTACTAGAATAACTTGTTTTTTTGTTGACACTGTTTTTATTTATAAGTGTATACTTTCTATAATCCAAAAGTTATCAATAAAAATCATATAACTCCTTCTCATTTCAAAGTAAAATTTAAGTGATATTTCGTATAATGTCTTGACCAATGTGTCATAATTCGCGCAAATACGCGTATTAGTAAGTAAAAAATCAAGAAGAAAAAATTGAAATTTAAATATTCAAGGGTTCAAAAAATTTAAAAACGGGCATGTAGCAGGGGGAGTTAAACTAAACATTTTGTATAAAAAAATTATAAATTATAAAAAAAATGCAAGCATCAAGTGGATAAAATAATATCTTTGTAAATTTTACTTGTCAATTTGAACAGAAAATAAAAAAGTGTGCTTAAATGTACATGTGATTAAAAAAAAAACTTATCTTGGACTTTTTCTAATATATATCTATTTTTTTGTAGTACAAATATACATATAAAAAGCAGCTTTTAGTAAAATTTTGATTTTTACAAGAAAAAATGTAGTGAAGAACGAAGCATCAAAAAAGAATTGTTTTCTGTTTAAAAGCTACTCTAAAATGTTTTACGTCTCGATTTTAAGATGTTGCCTCTCAAAATATGCACGGCTGTAGTTTACAAAAAAGCTATATAAAGCAGAGAAAAATGAAAAATAAAAAAAAAAAGATAAAAAAAGGTAAAAAAAATGCAAAAGTGTAAAATCGTAAAGTTAACTGGAAATATGTACACACTGCGCTTAAATAAAAATAATACATGTTCAAAAATTTGATGGATAATTTTTGTAGTTTAAGATGCGGCAGAACTATATAGTCGAAAATGTGATTTATTTGTGCACTTTAACAGATAATGGAATTTTGGAATTGTTCAAGAATGTATTACACTAATAAATCACATAAAAGTTAAAATCAATTTTTTATATTATAAGGATTTCGATATCACCCAAAATACATTTTTTGATATTAAATCTAATTCATATATTTACGATTCTCGTAATTTTGTACCAAAAAAAATAGTGATTAGATGAATTTATCACAAACAAATAAATATATATTTAAAAATTGGTATCTGCAATAATGTCCTTTTTTTTGTCTTATTTACTAAATTCCCTGTATTTATATTGATTAAAGCACAAAATCAGGGCATTCAGTACATAAAAAAAAGATATTTTTGCAAAATTTGTAAATATAAATCTTTTTCATATCATGATGGTACTTTAATTATAATTTTCATTTTGTAATATGTTTTTTTGTTTTTTTTAGTCAAGTGTTAGAAAATTTTGGTGTGAGAAAATGCCCGTTTACGTTTATTCAAAGCAACTATTTTTTACGGAATAAAAGCAAAAGCATTCTATTTTAAAATATTTTCAAAGCTTTAAACCTAACCAAACATATTTTAATTTTATTAACTATCAGCATGAAACAAATTCAACTATAACAAACAATCACTCTACAACATTATCTAAAAAATTAAAATATTTGTAATCTATAAATGTTTTTACGGTATTCGGTATATTTTTTTTGTTATTAATACAAGTTTTTCATAACTTTTTTCGACTCAGCGGTACAATATCGCTTTTTTTTTCTTTAGCCTTTAAAGGAGACACCTCGCCACGCGAAAGTTAGACATCAGTTTAAGGCTAGGATATGACAATTTCTCACATGTTGTTTTTTAAATAACCTGTTTAAAAATAAATCAGAAAGTGGCTTTATCTAAATATACCTTTGTAGCTAACAGTATAAGTAGATTAAATTAATTGTATAAATGCCTTTTGCGTTTAAATTATTTTTAAAAAATTATAATACTTGTTTTTTTTCAACTGGACTAATTAGATCGGAAAAGCCTGCTTATGATCTTGTAGTGAATGCTGAAAAATATGAAAAACAGATGCCTTAGTAACACACACAAAAAATCCTAGCTAAATGTGGTCTGTAGTGCGAGAACAAGGCTAAAAATATCAAATATATGCGTTTTTTAAAATCTTAATGTATTTGTATATATTTTTTCAAAACTTTTTTAAAAATGATTTTTTAATACAAGAAAAACTTTTAACAAAAAAGACCTCTTAAATTTGCTCTTGCAAATAAATAAATCGAGGACACCATTGTGCCCTCTACTTAGGTATGCCACGAGATTATCAGTATAAATTGCCATAGATTTTCTTCTTATTATTGATAATCTTATTTAGTCGAAGATCAGTGATCACTTTATTAATGTTAATTATGCATGTTAAATGGAATAAATGATTTTTTTACATGCAAAAATGTGCAAAATAACACAAATTTGGGATCATATTTGTATATACCGTCCTTACTTTTGGCAAAAGAGGCGTGCCTTAAAATAGGACACAGGTCCCCTAGGGATTATTCTCGGGAACCCGGGACCCCGGATTAACTGGACAATTGACGATGGTTGTCATATATCGGGTTCCCGGAAATATCAATGTAAATCCCGGGATTCAAATATTTTCTTGGTGAGAGTAAAAAGAGCAGCGATATGTTTTTTTGGTATTTTTGATAATTAAAAAATATATCATAATTTGCGAATCGCCAAAAAAAATAATTCGATTTGTAGTCTATAAAATCAAACAAAAAAAAACAGGTATACGACAATAATTGCAGTCTTTCGCAAATACAAGTACCAAAGCGAGCCAAAAAGTGTTTATTGTAATTTAACATACAAAAAAGCATGTACTATATAAAAAAAAATAAACAAAAAATTTACATTAAAACGTTTCGGCTAAACCTCTAAAGCAGCAATATTGGTGTAAAACAAAAATTTGTACCAAAACCTTAACACATAAACAAATTTTTATTGCCTAAACGTATTTATTGATATAAATATAAAAGTAACTAACAAAAATGTGCTTTTCTTGGTTTTTTTTGGCAATATTTAATTATAATAAAATACCCGGGGTTTCAGAATTTTAAAGAAATTATAACTTCTTTTTCCGGAAAATAGGAAATGTATAATTTAAGTTTTGAAAACACCTTAAGGTTCACCCCCAGTTCCCTTCGAAAAAAATTCACGCCTGATTTGCAACGACCGGGTTATTTCTTTATGCAGAGATTTAGTTCATTTTTTGCGCCAAATAAACTTTTTTCGAAAAAAAAAAATTACATATTCATACATTGTTTTTTCTAGCTCTGCTTGTAAAAAAACATACTACTATCAGTAAAAAGATTCCGGAGATTGCCCCTATCTAGCATTTATCGCATATCCTTGATAAATTATTTACATCAGTCTTTATGGTTTATTTCAGCTCCTTTCGTGTATTCCACGGCAGATTTTTGCTACTTGTGGCCAAATTTACGAAATTCCTAGTCATATGATTGCTGTAACACATAAAAAAAAGTAATCAAAAGCAATAAACAATTTCAATTATGTAACCAAGCATAAAAACTAGACAACATTTGATATAAATGAGCTAGTTTGCAGCTTTTTAAAATCTTCATAATTGTGCTTTTTCATTTTTAAAAACATACAATTTACTAATAGTAACTTAAAAAACGTAAAAATACAAAAACACTGTTGCATATAACTCCAGCCTGTATTATAATGCATTGTTGTTTGTTCTTTTTCAGTATTTTATCTAGTTTTTTAATGTATATTTTTCATGCTTTACTTCTTATACTATCTTTATTGGAGCGTAATTTCTTTGCATAATTTTTTACGGATGATAAAGTAAACCATTGCCTTTATTTGTTTTTTTTTAAAGATTGTACTGGTTATTATACCTAATACATATTTCTTATACTTGCATATTCCGGAAATTGTAAATATAAGTTTTACATTTTAAAGCGAAATCTAGCCGCCATATATATAAAGATTTATTGTATTTTTACAAAAGCCTCGTCACTTTATATCTTAGTTATAAAAAATGTAAGTCATAAATGTTTGCCATTTGATATTTTGGCTGTGCGTTTTTTCTTACCTATATGAAACAGTAAATGCCACAATTAGCGCTAAAATTAAAAATAAAAAAAAACACTAAATTTTATAGGGTTGTTTTTTTTCTACATGGTTACGTCATTAGTTTTTTTGTTAGACATGGTAAAATCACTGTAAACAAATTTTTGTATACAACAAAACTAGTTAAAAATAATATATTGATTCATTTACTTTTTGTATTTGATTGGAAAACAATTAAAGTATTAAATAAAAAGAAAAAAATTATTTTTAATGGCATTTTATATTTATAACTACTAGTTATTGACTAGGGAAAACTATAAATGCAGGAAAAAAGTGGAATTAAATGCGACTAAAATAGAAAAAAAATGCAATTATAATTTTTTGTAAACAATTTCATGGTTAAAACAACATCTACCGCCTATAAATGTAGAATTACGTGTCTATGCATTTCAAAAATCTAAACTTATAAAATTTTAAGCACTCGTTGTGCATTTACGACGGGTTCATAAAAAAAATGCATAAAAAAGGGGCAAATAAAAGTGTAAAAACCTTAGAAAGAGCTTAACGCAGTTATGCATGAAAAATGCATTTACCTTGCCCTACTTATCACAAAGTCTATTTAATCAAAGAAAACTTTTTTAATGTAAAATAGAAAGAAAAAAAAAAGTAAATAACATGTAAAATAGATTCTTTATACACATAACGCAGTTTTTACACGTTGTTATATTTTCTAAGCGTAGTGGGGTCTGTATATGATTTTAACCAACGATGTAAATACTCGTTTTTTTAATGTTTTTATTAACTTTGTATAAGAACGGGTCGAAATGCAATAAAAGCCATGTTTCCAAAAGTCTTTTAGAGATTTTAAAGTGTCTTTATATAATTCAAGGGTGGTAAAAGGTACATGAATTAACAAAGATTTAGTTTGAATGTTATTTTTATCAAAAAAATTAGCTCATTAAAGTTAACCCGCCAGCCCGCATTTTTTGCGATATTTGATTGCAGGCATTCAATTGAGCCGCTATAATACCCTGAAGAATATATATTTAAATGCAAATTATTACAAAAAAAACTTTCTTACAAAGATAATGTACCTATTTTATATATTTTTACGTTCTTTGCGTAGTATTTTTAATTTTTTTTTGCATATTACAAAAAAAAAAATATTGCTTCCTGCGCGTTTAAAGTCTTTTTTATTGATATAATAAAACATTGTACTACATGTCAAAGTATTATTAAATTTTATCTAAAGCAAAAAAATTTAACCAATATGTAAAAAATGCGCATACATCCTCTCGATAAATTCTATGCGAGATGCAGAGCCTTACCGTTTGTTTTTTTACGAGTAATGCTTTATTAATGAATTTCGTGGATAAAAAATATCCAAAACCAAAAAAATCTATGGGGTTGTCTAATTACTGTGATAAAAAAAAACACTAAATCGCATAGGAAAAAAAAAACCCGCTTACCGAAACACTTTAAATTTTGGGTACTTTTTAAAACGCACCCATGGTCTAAAGTTGCAGCAAAATCGCACTAAAACTTTACCCATGGTTTACTTTTTACCCATGATTAAAAATTTAATCATGGGGAAAAAAGTAATTTCTGCAAGTTGTATATTTTTACCCTTGGGCAAAACCCTACCGATGAGTAAAAAAAATTAGGGTGCTTCTGGGTTAGACAAAAACAGTTTTTTGACAAACAGTTTTTCGGCAACAACAGTTTTTTTGACTTAGGGGCAAATACCCCTATTCTGCGAAAAATCTTTTATTGGCATGTTTTTACAGTGAACAAAGTATTTGGCCCTAATGTCAAAAAAACTTTTTTTGCTGAAAAACTGTTTTTTGCTGAAAAACTGTTTTTTGGAAACTGTTTTTGACCAACCTAGAATCGGCCTTACTTTTTTTGGCATGGGTAAAAGATTACCCATGGTTTTCATTTTACTTACAAATAGGGACGTATTACACTTTACTCATGGTATTTTTTTTACTTTTTACCTTAGTAAAATTTTTTTAAAATACCATGGGTAGATATTAATACGTATCCTTCGTTTTGAAATTTTTAAATAATTAATAGTTTTTGTTGTATTCTATAGTAAATATATATTTCTTTTCAATTTTACTTACAGGTTGACACAAAATCCTATTGGTTAAAAATAATACACAGAGAATGTCTTTGAAAATTGTGTTGATTATACATAAAGGTAAGAAAACAATATATTAAATGTGATTAGCCATATATGTCTTTTAATATAAAAGTCTGCGTTTATATTTGTACAAAATGATTTTTACAATTATTAGATTATGTTTTTAAAATATTTATGGATTTGTATTAACAATGATATTATGTGGTGCAAAATGTCCTAGTAAACCAGCATATATTTCAGTCAGAGCAGCATCAACGCACAAAAGTGATTGCCTTTATGTTAATGATAGTGTTTTGAAAGATACTTTAAATGAGTTGAAAAATATGTCCACACCGAGACAATCTTTTACCTTAAAGGAAATTACGCCGCTGCTAGTTAACCATGTCTAAAAAAAAATCACTTACCAAAGAGAGATATATTTTAGAAACCTTTAATTCAAGGATGCATATATACTTGGGGGCAAAAAAGACGAATAAATAACTAAAAAGGAACGAGACGCATTTTCAAAATTGTTTTTTCATATTTTACAAATATTGCTTAAAGTTGAAACCAAAAGAATAATAAATAGTTTGCTAGAACATGTCAATTTTTTTAATTACGTAAAGGCGTATATATTATTTACATTCAATCAGGGGATTCACTTATTGTATGGCCATTTTATGGCAATGTACAAAAAAAAAACATTCATAATGGCTATAATGATCATTTTGGCTTTCTTTTTTTCAAAGCATAGGCTTTTCTATGAACTATAAACCCCAAAAATTTTCAAACTAAAGAAAACAATGTTAAGTTACTTTTCTTATTCCGGATGTATATTTCTTACAATTTTACATATATCATCTTGATTCCAAAAATGTCGATTGATTTTAAAAATTGCAACATTTCACAGTTTCTTGGCGTCATTTTCTTTTTCTAAACCCCAGTATTTTTTACCATGTAGAAAATTGTCTTTCACAGTTGTTCGAGGTTTTTAGGAATATACTCAAGGTTGGGGTAATTGCTGGTAATAGATTTTCGTCCCTTGGCTGCCTGTAAAATATGCTCCGCAAAATTTGTTATATTCTTAGAATCTTCATCTACACTACAGTTTGTATTTTTCTCGAAACAGGATATAGTATTTTTCACTTCGGCTTAAATTAAATTCAGTCCCACTTTTTACTTTTACAAGAGCTATTTCAAATACATCACAATGAACAATATTAGCACTCGGGGCTAAATGGTTTACCATGGTTGCAAATTCTTCTATCACTCCATTAAAAAGAAGTCGTATTTCATATAGTGTCAACTCGGATTGTAGACTCTTCGATACACTAGATAGTCTTTTCATTTTTCATGTCGATCCAAACTGAGCAAAAGCTCCGATGCTGATGAAATACGGGCAGCTATTTCTGCATCACTCAAATCTTAATGATCTGTAAAGCGGACATATCGTTTATCATTTGACTATACCATCGCAGCACGTATCATTAAACACTATAGGTGATAAGGTAGTTTTTAATCGCAACTTAGCTCTTTGCTTCAATGTATTTAAAAATGTCATTAAATTTCCTATTTTAGGTATCTCGTTCTCCCAAAATTAAATAAATAATCTTCAACCGCAAGATTATATCAATGCTAAGCGCATCTTATTAGTGGTTCTTCTAGTTTATTTGAAATTGATTTTACTGTTGCTTAATTGTCACTCAGGATATAATTTATATAATTCAGGGTTTCTTTGTATAAATCTAGAATTTCGATAATAAATTCAACATGAAAACCAGCTCGAAGATCTAATTACTTAGTAGGGGCAGTTTTAACAACAAAACTCCATTGCCCTCTGTTGTTACATATAGTCCAACAAAGTGCAGCTTACTATCGCTCCATCCATCAAAAAGCAGCCCCCCTGAATCTCCTAACAGTTTATATATTTTTGTTTTTACATGCTTAACTAAAATATGAGCATACTTCTGCCTAGTTTCCTGTCCATGCGTCCAATATTCATATATTTTAGAAGCTCATCATCTTTGCAAGAACTGAAAGGGAGTGTACTTTTACATGTTAACAAATTAAGCCAGCTAAATATTCTACGTCTCTATTCTGTTAGCAGAAATGCAAATTTAAACGGGTTATCCGATTTTTGCGGCTTTGGTTAACAATAGTTTCCAATCAACATGATCGATTTCAATATGAATGATAAGGTGTATGTATCCTTTTATCACAAGCTGGTTTTATCGTCTCTCTAATTGCTTACATTTCCATATATTGTCTTCCAGTTAAATAAAAAAAATCGCACTTTATCTAAATTCGAAATTGTCATTTTATGGGCAAGAAAAAATATGGAAGAAATATGGGAACTCGGCTCCCCCATTATGGCCATATATGATATATTCCATTATTTTTTCAAAACCCCTGCATTCAATGCTTTGCCGATCAGGATGAATCTTTTAGAAACAATTCTGTGCACATAAAATAATTATTATGTTTTTGGCGGATTTATATCTTTGCAGGGTGGATAAAGAATAATTAACATTATGACGGATGAGATTTAAATGATACTTTCAATATGTTATGGCATTTGTATATTTTATATAATAAAATGCTAATGATTTAAGACGAATACAAAGCAACCTGACAGATCAGTTCGGTTGTCCAATGATATATTTATTTTATTGTTATTACGAAAAAGAAATGGATATGAAACAGCTTATAAATTTTTTAAACACCATGTTTACGGAAAATATTGTAGCTAAGTATAATTGTATTTTGAAACTGCAAAACATTGATTAATCTAAATTACATTTTTTTTTTACTGGCAAGATAGAATTAATTCTTAACATGTGTAAAAATATATGGTTTTAAATATTCAACAGTTGAACAAATAAATGGAGTTGGTACAGAAGAATTATGTGAATTAAAGTCGGAAAAAAAAAGAAAGAATTAATACTATATTCATTTTATGCATTTTTTACATTTCAATAAAAGTTGGAATTTACTAACAGTCTAGTACAAATTTTTTATCGAATTTAACTCGGCATCCTTCAGATGATACTATGTCGACTTTTCAGCCTGCTGATTTATATGAACAACACTGTCAATACATTTTTGATGTAAAACAAGGCAATTAGGGTTCTGTACGGTGATTATGCATTCGATAATTATTAATTTTTAGAATTTAATAAAAATATTATCTCTTTAAATATATGTATCTTAAAACAATGCCAAAACGGATTTATAATTTTTATGATATATGTTCATTTAATATTTGATTTTATAGGTTACTTGTGGCATTATGTTGCAAATTGATTAAAAGAATAGAAAATATATTTAATACTTACTTTGATGATATGCGTGTTCCATTGATGTTACAACTTGTCACTTTTATATGTAAAAACTGTCTATTTATGTGTGCGGCTAAAATATAAAATATGCTGTGTATCTTTGTAAAGTGTAATTTTAAAACAAAAAACCATTTAACGACTATTCAAAATAGTATTATTATTTTTCTATATTTTTTAAGAGGACCTAGGTGTGGAGGTCTGCTTAGGCTTGAAAATACCGCCCGAACCGGTAGCCGTTTGTGCGAG
>JAQFYM010003615.1:0-18053 GCA_034694785.1 Agrenia bidenticulata | reverse complement strand
TTTTCATCAAAATCGGTCGTATGGATCGATCGTTAGAGACTTTTAAAGACCTGGACAAATCATAAGAACACCCTGTACTATATCATTGTAATGTCATGAACTTAAGGTTGACAAATTGGAACAACATCAAGAGAAGCCTACGAAAGTTAAATGAGTAAAATCTTTACAAATTACAATAAACAATACGATCGATTCGATTAGAAAAATAAGCTGTCATTATCTTACTTTGTTCTTTTTTTATGACAATACAATGAGATGCATTTTTTGAAGTAGGTAACTCTAGACCATGGAAACTACAACAGTGAAAGCAAAAGCTGGTGAAAGAGTGAAAGAAACTCTAATAAAGAAAGAAGTTCAAGTCTTACCACGACATGTAAACGATAACGAAAAGGATATTTGCGAGAACGCCTGAAGAGTAAGAAGGAAAGATTTTAGGTACAGAAGCCGATTCTGCAGCCAGAAAGAGAATAGGGGCTGAATGGACTGCATGATTCAACCAATTCGGGTAAAATTCATCCATTTCTTTAGGAAATACGAGAGCTCGGTCAATCGCATACAAGATCCAGAAAGACAGCGAGACAAACTATAAAAAATTAACGGTTATTTTGTTGAACAGTTAATAAATCAATGTTAGGAAAGCCATGCATGCGCTAGTTCAATAATCCACCTTAAACTCTCCTCCACACCAATTGTACCAGATATTTCAAACTACAGAGAAGATATCACAGAGATTCTAACTAATTAAAAGTAACATACGATTCCGGTTGGGAAAGCCCAGCTAGCAAATAAACAATCCCGGGATCTCTGCAACAGACTTTGACGCTTGGTGTTCAGTTCACTTGTCCCGGCAACATCATTTAGCAACGCGATGGAATGATAAACCAACTGCACTACCTAAATAATTTTATATTTACTTAGAATGCATAATTTGATAAATTCAACATGTCCTACGAGACTTACAATGTTCCATACGGTTAGGTATTTCCATTTTCCTGGAAAAGCGGTCATAGCAGCAAAATTACCACTTTTACTGAGATGTGGCGGAAGATGAACGAACATAAGGTCGTAATATAGAGCATATCCGAAGTTTGCTGCACCCGCAGCGTGAATCAAGAATTTAATCATGTTTGTATTAGACGACGTCGATCGCGGTCCGGTTTCCAAAATGGGACTCCTAAAATTTGTTTCAACACCAATTAAAGTTATAAACGTAAACAAATTTAAAACACGAATTTATAAAATGGAGCTGAACAAAATACCCTGAACAGTAAAACTCACCACAAGATTGTTGAATGGATCTCTCTTTACTGGCCTTAATGAGATCAAGTGGATGGGTTGGGAATATTGGGATTGTTTCAAGTGAAATATAAAATGCAGGAGTCAATGTAAATGATCGATACAAAGGTTAATTATTATCCTTGCATTCAATTAATGCCCGGTTCCTCGACTTTGACCTATAATGCAAAAATAACAAAAACTTGTAATTCACATGGAATAGTATCGCATAATTTACAAAACCTGATAAGAACAGGAAAAAGGGTAATACAACATTAAATTATCTTTACAATTACGCGAGTGCCATTCATTTGTCAAGCCGTGTCTTTTAAACTTTTCGTTTCATAATTAAAATCTATTCAGAAGTGGCAATATAAACTCATGAACATATAATATCTATTTTACTCAAGTAAATTGTGAACTGGAGCATTGAATTTGGAGTATTTGGCATATATGCTATCAAAATGAGTGACGTTCAAGATTTAACTTGAAAAACCTTGAACGACAGTTCTGATTGAATGCATTGATACATATTTCATTTCAGTCTCACACCTCTGACATGATAAACATTTAAATGAATTGCATGGAATGAATATACATAACATTAATTATTTATGGAATTGATAGACTTAACTTATCATCAACTAGTGGGAATTGGGATTGTGATGTGGAAAATTCACAGCTAATAATGAAATATGCGGTTAGCAGTAGCAGTGTATGTATTTTAGTTCCAAGGATATTAACTTAATTACCAGTAATTAACTAATACTTAGAACCATATAGTTCATTTGTCATTCATCTTAACTAGCTGGGAAGTTTTTTGGGTGAGTACTGTATAAGAAGCACTGTTGAAATTGAAAGTAAAACTAAAATAATTTAATTTTTTGTTCTATTCTAAATGTCTATAATTTAATTGGTCCATTCTGTATTTGTATTATAACTATTTACAAGATGTAATTATCGATGCATGAGAGGGGAAACAATGGGAACATTATTTATTTGGGTTAAATTATTAAATGAAAAGGATAGTATTCTTTCAGTTTAACATCGTGAAGAAGATTATGTCAAACGAGTGGTTTAATTCTTTTATGTTAATGAGGCCTTCTTCCTAGGAGATTGGAGATAATAATATATTTGAAAAATGAAGATTACTCTCTAAACATATTGATTTATATGAATAAACTTTTATCCCATTTGCTACTTATTTCTGAGCAGTCAGATTCAGTTGGAATTATTAATTATAACATGGAATAATTTCAGAATGCTAAAAACATAATAGATGTACCATGTAGCTAGAGACTACATGGCATTTTTCTAACTGAATGCACCCAGTAATTTCAATTTTCATGACATATTTAGAAATAGAAGTTTTAAGAAAAAGTAACTAATATAACCTGTAAATGTACGTGTAGTTGAAACATTAACATTCCTCATTAAAATACATTATATTAAAAATCGTTCAGGATTTTAATTTCAATATGTTTGAATGCCTTGGCCTTATCTTAATGCGCGTAAACCAATATGTTTATAGAAATTTTAGCATGTATTTACATAACGCTAGCTTCGCACGTGTAGGTACCAAGCAAGCAGTACTACAGACAGATAAGACAATGATGCATGATCGACTATATACCTTAATTAATTTACTATGAACTATCGAGGATTTCAATCATCCTGCAAACTTGATATTCAATCGCACTAACGTTAGATCTGATAAAATATGACAGTAGAAATATAACGATTACCGATATCCAGAATTTTGAATTAAAAAATAAACCGTCAAAATAACTTCTAAAGTTTTATTCCCAACAAAAAAATCGAGCATGAAATCGACATGGATAAAACTGTACAGGTATGCGTATGTATTCTCTGCTTGTCTACGTAGTAATATACTGATACAGAATTGACTTTAAATTTAATAATTCTTTATCTTTTCTACCTTATCCGTTCGTTGCGAACGAACTCCAGAAAGTGAAGACAATGATTCTACCAATTCCAGCAGTATTTCCAGCTCAAGACAAGCTTAAAATCCTCACCGTCTCTACAATTAAATTGATTAACCAATGTCAACATAAGTCAATGTGAACTGTGACTGAACTTCTCAACCACATAATCCAATAAATAAGGGATAAAAGAGATTCGCACAGGCGTCTACATTCCCCCACTGTTTTTTGCATTCTACTCCAACTTCCATCACAATCTTTACTACAACTCACTCACCCCTTCCGATATAATCTTCCAGCCTTTTTATACAATCAACTTCCTCCAGTCCAGTATGAGTTCCATTGCAGTTGCAGTTGTGGCTTCCTCACGCACCTAAAAATATCTAATACCCCTCATGATAAAATCCATCATTATCTACCAAGTTAAAAAAAAACTTAATTAAGAGTTATGCACTAAAATAAAGAGGAAGGCCCCTGATGAATGACAAGGCGGTAGTAGATAGTACGACCCTCAACAAAAGGATGTTGACCTGTGATGAATCGGCTGAATCTCAGTCTGGGAGTGCTCAAGTGGAGGAGCATGGATAACTTTTGTCTTACGTTGCCCTTCTCTGTTTCCAGTAGTTCTTTGAGAATTGAGCGGCTTTGTGAGGCGGGCTCCAATGTGAATGTTGGTGAAAGCTTTAGTGAGGGTACACAAAGAGTTTCACACCATTCCACTCTCAATTCATACCAATTACCACTTGCATCTAATCATTAGAGACACCAATTATTGACGAGTTTTCTTACTTGAGTTGGGCGTTGAGCTGTTAATTCAAAACTTTGTGTCTGTCTGGGTGATTTTAATTTGAGTTTCTCCATTTTATCGAGCCAATCCGGCCACATTTTAACGGTGAACGGGGGAGGATTGAAGGCGAAGGGTTTTTATTGTTTTCTTAATTCTAAAGTGTTTTTTTTGAGGGCTTTCATTAGTTTCAATTTGAGATTCAGATTTTCGCTGTGTCGGTGATTATCGTCTGAGTTGTATTAGAATAAATAAGTACTTTCTCAGTTTCGTCGATTTACTCACATCAGGGATTGTGGATTGGTATAGGTGTTCAAGCATCAAGGTTAAGTTTTTAAAATGATGGACGATGAAAGAACCCGGTTGCAGTTGGATGTCCAGCGTCAATATGTGGAATTCTTAGATGACACGGTAAGTTCATAGTTGGTTGGTAATATTCTAGTAGTGCCAGTGGAAATTGAGGATGAGGATGATGGTCACAGAGGGTGAATACCCCATCCTCGTGTCACATGTCAGTATTGGGTTGTAGTGAAGAAAAATCAGTAGAAATAACATCTAGAATGTCAGCAGTGGGAATTTAAAATTTGACAGTTTGATATGTATTGATTTCGTAGAATGAACAGGGACTGTACAATGCAAAGATAAAAACAATGATTCTAAAGATGAGTTGTAGGCTGATTATAAACATCAACGACTTGAGGAAGAAGTTTCCTGTAAGGTGCCAGGGGTAAGTTATTTTTATTTAATTTTACCGTTTTTAGCTGGATAATCTCAATTTATGACTGCGAAGGCATGAACATGAGTGTCACAGGAGCAGGATTTTGTGCATAGTTGATGGTGTTTTTATTTATTTGTTGACGAATCTTTAATTTTTTTAAAATTCTTTTTTAAATATTCAGATTGCTGGTAAATGGATTCGAAGAACTTCCACTGGTAATGAAGGCACTTCGAGAAGTGGTAGCTACAATAGACTCTGATTATGCTACAAAAAATGAGGAATTTTTTATTGGCTTTGAGGGAAGTTTTGGGGTAAAGCATGTCACTCCAAGGAACCTAACTTCTTCATTCCTAGGGAATATGGTTTGTGTGGAAGGGATAGCAACAAAATGTAAGAGCCTTTGTTCCTTACCACATTGAAAAGTTCTACTTTCGAAATTGAATCTATATGTTTTTTTTGGGTTTTAACTAAAATGATCCAACTTTTGAAATAAACAGGCTCAGTAATTAAACCCAAAGTTGTGAGGAGCTTTCACTACTGCCCTGCTACTAAGAAATCTAGTGAACGTAGGTATGCTGATATAACCAGTTTCGATTTAATTCCTTCCGTCAATATGTACCCAACAAAGGATGAAGACGGGAACTTATTGGAAACTGAGTATGGGTTGTCCAAGTACAGGGATCATCAAACGTTAACGATTCAGGAAATGCCTGAAAAAGCTCCGACTGGTAAATCATTTTATAATATTGTTTTCCGATAGATTTATAAAATCTAATGTGCGCAATACAAATCTTAATAAATATATTTCATTTGAATTACTTACTTTTTATATATTCCAGGTCAGTTGCCACGTTCAGTGGATGTCGTCCTTGATGACGATTTGGTAGATCAATGTAAACCTGGAGACCGAGTACTTGTTGTTGGTGTATATCGTTGTCTTCCAGGCAAACAAGGAGGATTTACAAACGGAATTTTCAAGTAATTTACAAAGAATAAAATAATAGTGTATGCATTATATTATAGTTTTTAATTATAATTTATCATTTATTTTTTAGGACCACTCTGCTAGCTAACAACATAACTATGTTGTCTAAGGACGCTAATTTAACAATAACAGTCGAAGATGTAAACCAGTGCAAAAAGTTTTCAAAGACTTCGAATCCATTTGAAGTGCTTTCTCGTTCCTTGGCCCCTTCAATTCATGGTCACGAGTTCATTAAAAAAGCCGTGCTCTGTCTATTATTGGGAGGAGTCGAAAAGATTCTACCAAACGGGACACGACTTCGTGGAGACATAAATGTACTGTTGATTGGAGATCCTAGTGTCGCTAAATCACAGATGCTCCGTTACGTAGCCAATGTGGCACCTCGAGTAGTTATGACCACAGGTCGCGGATCATCGGGTGTCGGTTTGACTGCAGCTGTAACTACAGATATGGAAAGTGGTGAACGTAGGTATGATGCAGCAACACTTATAAAATAGGAGGGAACGCCGATTTCTTAATTTTATGCATGAATAAAATAAATGTACAAAATGTAAATAAACATACTTTAACAGATTGGAAGCTGGTGCCATGGTCTTAGCTGACAGAGGCATCGTATGTATTGACGAATTTGACAAGATGAGTGACATAGATCGAACTGCTATACATGAAGTTATGGAGCAGGGCCGTGTCACAATAGCAAAAGCTGGTATCCATGCAAGACTGAACGCGAGAACAGCAGTTATAGCCGCGGCTAATCCAGTTTATGGTCGTGTAAGTTACAATCTTTTAGTCAAAATGAAAGTATTTATCTTAAACTTAACGTAAATTAACTGTTTATATTTCTTTAGTATGACGAATATAAATCGCCCATGGACAACATCGGTCTGCAAGACTCTCTTTTGTCCCGTTTTGATTTGCTGTTCATTGTTTTAGATTCAGCGGACCCAGATCTTGACCGAGCAGTGTCAGACCATGTACTACGAATGCATCGCTACCGGTACATTTCGATAATTTGGAGAAGCATTTGATGTTTAATTTTATTTTTTGATTGCCAAACTTACATCTGAATTTGATATTCCAGAAACCCTGCTGAACAAGATGGCGAAGCAACGCCTCTATTCCAAAACGACCAAACTTTGAGCACAGAAGATCCTGACAAAGAGAAAACGGAAGCAGGTCCATCCGCTGTTTATGAGAAACACAACGAATTACTCTTTGGACCGGCAGGGAGAGGACGAGCCAGAAAGTATGTATTTTTCACAGTAACTTAAGTTCCAAATTCGCAGGCGTTTTATTTCTTGGATGTGTAACGAAACAATATTTATCTTTATCTAACAACCTTAGGGACAAGATTTTGTCAATGGACTTTATGAAGAAATACATTCACATCGCGAAATGTATTAAGCCTGCCCTATCTGGAGAAGCCTGTAAAGCAATTGCATATGAATATGCTCGCCTAAGATCTTTAAATACCGATGATAGCCACATGGCACGAACGCAGCCTATCACTGCTCGAAGTTTGGAGACCATGATTCGTCTTTCTACAGCACATGCTAGAGCTAGAATGTCGAAATTGGTTACAAAGGAAGATGCTACAGCTGCCATAGCTCTAGTACAGTTTGCGTATTTTAAACGAGTTTTGGAAAAAGAAAAAAAGCGAAGGCAAAGAGATGAAGATGATGAGGATGAGATGGATGTCGACCAACAAGATGGACAAGAACCCAGTACAGCGGACGAGAATGGTGATGAAAATGGAGGTAGAAAGTCGAAACGACTAAGAAAGGATTCATCTGAAAGCGCCGATAATACGGAGGAACTGGACTCTTCAGTTCTGGAGGAAGCTACTAGTACACTTGAAGCCGTACGGAAAGCTAAAGGAGTAATGGATTCAGAACACATGGAAGTAGACGAAACTGCAGGAGGTGCTATTTCCGCTGAACGGTGAGTGTCCCTATGGCCCTATGGATAATGCTGAGTTGACTGCGTTGAAATTGCGTTCTCATACTCGTTCACGCCAGTCGTCAATAATAATTTAAACGAAATGAGTGTAACGACGTACTCAACTCATCATTATCGATTTGGCCAATAAAATCTCTTTCAATTCTACTGAATTGGTTTCAGTATATGTTTCCAATATAAATTGTAACTCATTCAATGTTTGTTTCGTATTTGAATAGATACGAGGAATTTAAAAGTCGGCTCTCGGACTTGTTTTCAATAGAACGAGATCAATCCCTATCCTTGGATAAAGTAGAGGAGTGGATGAGAATAGATTTTGAAAAACAGGAAATTAATGCTGGATTAAAGCGCATGGAAGACGACGGTAAGATCATGAAAGCGGAAGAATTTATTTTTCTCATATAAATAAAAAATCTGTGCACACACCTACGATACCTATGACTTTTTTCTGTTCATTTTTTGTGCGTACTAGGACAATGATATTTCAAAAGTCCTTTGATATTTGCTGTATTTAAATATCTGAATGTTTTAAAGAATTTTCGCTATTTACTGTATTATGTAAATCTGTATCTTCACTGAAATAAATTGCAGATCTGCAGTACCAAAAAATCGAAAATCTGTTTGGAATTTAGAGATTTTGAATTTAACAAAATGGCCTAGAATAGATTTCTTAGTTTCATGTACGGTTAGAGAGGCAGATATTACATAATTTGATTAAAAGTTAATTGAAAGTTAATTTGACGCATGGTCATGACATGAAAGTATTTACCGATTGAGTGTGTCTTCCTGCATCATTTAAATTATTTATTTGACGAAAGGTTGGACAAATAAAACGGAATGCTCGAATATCCTCTTTGCGTGTCGTTCTCATAATTTGTAAAATTTTGAATAAATACAGTTAAGCAATCACAATTCACGAATTACACGATGCCTCTATTGCTTTGCAGAAACCCCGGCACTAGACAAAACTCGACATGCATCTAACCTAAAATAACCAATGCATCGTACCTAAATGTACACATTGTGAACTCAACATATATTGGTCAGAGTTTCGATCAGTTGAGGATTCCAAAGTGCAGAGAGGTTATAAATTCCAAATTCCATGGATTTTTTTACTTTCTGGACAAGCCTAGCTTCAAATCCAGTTCCAAAAACAAGGCTCTAGTACCTTAGGCTTTGTGGTCTAGTGGTAGAATTCATCGTTCGGGACGATGAGACCCGAGTTCGATTCTCGGCAAAGCCCCACATTTTTTGAACATTTTTTTGACATTTTAAAACCAATTTTATAAAATCAATTACAAAAATTTCATTCATTTCTTAATGCACTAATGTTAAGCAATTATTCCGTTCAACTAATTTGCATGTTTGGACACAAGCTAAGAAATACTGCACACTGGGGTATCGTTCACTCACTTGATCTTGTCGGGGTTCTGCACTGCGGGAAATCATAAATGCTGGAATCTCATGTCCTGCGAAATTGGAAATTCATTTCATATAAGTTAGTGATTGACATTAAAATAAAGGGTCCTTTTCACAACGTTTCATAGTTTCGAAAATTAATTGGACGAGGAGGTTAAAAAAAGTAGCAAAATGCCTGTACCCGGTGGGATGTACCAACAGCAAGGCCAAGGGCCTAGTTGTTTTGACAGAATGAAAACTGGGTTCATGCTAGGATTTTGTATTGGAATGGCTTCCGGGGCAATTTTCGGAGGCTTTGGGGCTTTAAGGTAATCAATTATAACTTAACATTTTTGAACGACGTATAATAATTAAATAAAATAATATTAATATTAAAACATGATTTTTTCATTTTGTATGTTGTGTTATTCTTGTTCGCATTTCAAATTAATTTTGTTATCGTTGTGTTGATAAAAGTAATTAAAAATAAATTCCAGTTTACAGGTAAAAAAACTACCCAAGTTGACACGTTTGATTTGTATTTCAGATTAGGACTCAGGGGAAGAGATCTCGTAAATAACGTGGGGAAAGTTATGCTCCAAGGCGGTGGTACGTTTGGAACTTTCATGTGTAAGTTGTTGAACCCTCGGCAAAATTATTATACTGTAGGTCTTTTACTGTTTATTGGAGATTTAATTTCGGGATTTTAATCTTATATCATTTATAGCCATTGGGACGGGAATAAGATGCTAACTAGATATTTGGGTAGAATTCATCCTATTAACTGGATTTGGAGGAACTCATATGTTAACAAAATCTAGAAAATAATAATGTTATGAGATACATATTAGGTATGTATCTACAATATTTCTTATCCTACTGTCAGAAGTTAAGAGTCATTCGTAGCTTAAAGTAGTAAATAATCTTATGGAATTGATTGAATGAGAAATAAAATGAAATGGGAAAGATTAATGCATTTGAAGCATGTGCCGAAGAACTGAATTTCACAGCTCTAACGTTTAAGTGGACTGGTAAATTATCTGTAAATGAATTTTCGAAAGTAAAAATTGGCGAGAAACCCAAAGCTGTACGCGTAGGTCTCCCAAGGTATTCAGTCGTTTTTGTTAGTTTTGTGAGATTCGTAAATAAATTCAACGATCAGATTCAATATTTTTTACTCGATAGTGGAGATGCATAAGCGTAGCTATAATATTGTCTCTAACATTTCACTGTATTACCTATATCTATTTTATCCGAAAGCCGAAAACTAAGCTTTATAGCTTATATTTTGTAGTTGATACCTGAGCAATATTGCCTAACCCGAAGAATGAGTCAAAAACCATACAATTAGGGGAAAGTAGTAGTAGAACGGAAATTAAAAGCTTAGAAAATTTATCTCTTATATAAACTACCATAAATCCATCTTCGATAATGTAATATCTGCGTAGTAATTACGCGCCTTGGGTAACGCATGTGGATATTATGAATGTAGGTCGTAGGGGTACAGATCTATTTAGTCAGATAATACATGCATACTTTCTTAGATATTTTTCTGTGTATAATCACAATCATAATTATGTTGTACAGTCATTTTTATCATAAATTCTACACGTATGAGTAATACTGGCACTTAACAGCACCATTAGTATCCGTAACCCGTTAAACAGGATTGAAACAGGAAGTTTATGTCGCCGACGCCACTGACATTTGGTTACATTCGAATTATGTAATTCTGCATAAATCGGAGTTTCTTATGTATATATTATATTTCAACGACATTATACAGTGAAATATGTACACGGATTACAGGCCTGCACTGTGGAATTTTCAAATAATAATTAACATTGTGGGTTGTGACAACCAAACAATAAATTCTAAATGGAAATCAGAGCCCAAAGGTTTTCATTCAGTTACAAAATTAACTTTTATAGACAAGTAACAACGTAAACAAAAACAAAGAACCAAGTACCGATAGTTAATGAATAAATAAATACATTGAATAACTTATATCAAGAGTTTGTATGAGTCAAACTTTCTTTTAGATCAAGCACTGATCTAAACGACGAGTGGACATAACTGACGATATCAATAAATCATAATGAAAATTCTATAATTTAAAACCTACATTATTTATTTTGGATTCATTGGATCCGCTAAACTCATACTAAACCCTTTCTAAAATACTGATCGATTACGAATTGCTGTCAAGGTAAATCGAAGTAATTTACAAAGATTTCATGTACTCATTATATTCAAGGACACTACTTTTAGCTACTTTGCTGGCAAACACTGCATCTTTATCGCTATAAATCATTTTGAACGTGACGTAATTGGGTTTCTCTGGATCATATTGAGCTTTTCCAAGATGTCGGAGGAATCCCATTCGGTTCCTTAATATTGACTCTCGAACTAGAAGCAAGTCAGGACAACGGACGATGTCTTCGTGGGAAAACTTTTCCTCATTATGAAGGTAGTCAAACCGTCTTCTAATAACGACTGGTTCTGAAATTTTTAAATCACCAAATTCACATTAAGTAAAAAAAAAAATGATCTCATCACAATTAGGAAATAAAAGAGATTCAAAAATCAATACGAAACAATATAAAAACGGACTGACTTTGTCTCCAAATCTTGGGCCTTTCTAAAATAATGGCGATGATTTCTTCTTTAGAGAATCCCATTTCTTCCTTGACTGCAAATGTCACATCCTTAACACGTCCTAGATTAAAAGTAATCAGCTGAGGCCCAGCAGCTGCCAGTGTCTTCACTTGACTTCCACTGAGTTGAAAGAAGCGTTGAAAAAATCCGAGTCTTCGATCAATACGAGGAACACTATAAAGAATAAAAAAAAGTATTAAGAGTTTCATCTAGGGTAAAGAAACAATATATATAGTATCTCATCGATGCTTTCGGTTTATACAATATGTATCCTGAATTTGAACTGTACCTAAATGAGAGCCAGTATGGGTTTTTGTTGATGATTCGGAGAATACTCTCAGGGGGAAATTTTTTCAATCTCAAGTAATCCATCCGTTTTTCGAGGTTTCTGAGATCTTCCTGCAGCAGATGGGGATTTTTAGTAAAATACCACCCAAGTAAATCCGGACTGATTCCATTATCACATAAGAACCTTTAGAAATAAATTACCGCAATTTAAAATTCATTGTACCCATTCAACATTTAGCCAGCTGAACAAGAAAAAACGTTGATTTTTACCTAATGCATGGAGCTACGTGCTTTTCAAAATCTAGCTTCAGGATGAATGGTATCAATCCGTACTTGGTTTCCAATTTAGAAAGATCCACTCCCAAGTCAGCAAACTTCTTAATAATCTCTGAATCATTTGCATAGGCAGCAAAGTTGAATGTTGGCAAGGGTATGGGTGCAACATCCCAAATTTCTTGCTTTTGTCTTTCCTCTTTATCTTCGTCATCGGAATCAATTTCAGCAAATTGACTTGGCGTCGAAATTAAAGGCTTCTCTTCTTTACCCTTAAGCCCCGGTACAGTATTCAATGCTATAAATATTGAGCTGGAGTGTCCGACATCCGGTTCAGCCTTCGTACTATCTGTACCTGTAGAGACAACTTCCGGCATACAGTGATAATTTGATGAGTGAAATAGTTTGAAATCATAGACGTTGAGCGTGTAACCTCCCACACTGAGGTTACTCCTACGACCTGAGGGAGTTGAGTTGCTGTTGAATAGATTGAATACAGACGAATCAAAAGAACGCCATTTGTAGCTTTGAACACATCGTTGTTTCTGGTGGATACGGGAGAGTCCTGAAGAAGACCATCTACGGCTAAGTGCAGATGAATTTGTCACAATAGCTAGAGCCACATTATAAGTCGACATGGTGAAGAATTTTTGAAAACTTTTCATGCAGGTCTAAAAAGACGTGAGGGTTTTCTGTAAGAAGGGGAAGGCTTCTCGCTCCACTTGAATGACTTCTAGTGAAACCTTTTGGTCCACCCGATCTACCGTATCCTCCAAGAGATGATGATCCCCCGGGTCCTCCTTTTACCTCCCCACTGCTTTCTAGTAACGCGTTGAGTCGTATAGCTCTCTGAGGTGATATCGACTGCTCTTTGTAGTAAACCTTGTCACACTCGGACTGCAAATGCTTTCCAAGGTTAAAAAATTCTTCTGTGATATAATCGTAGTAAGGAACTAACGAAGGGTACCCTGAAGGGCCGTAGCTGCTAGTGTGGTACCCTTTGTGATCCCCGTCAGAATAGTACTCGTTCCTCAGGTTCTGAGCATGAGATCGGCTCGGTGGCTTCTTCTCACCTTTATATTTTGGACACGTTCGCAAATGCTGGCTCTTATTTTTATCTTTATCCTTGACTACGGGAGGGGATTCAGATTGACAGCAAGTGGGTACTTCTGGAAGGAAAGTGAATAGAAGACAGTATTTTCTGGCAAATCCTCTAGCCTGTGAGTCCTTGAGTGAGAACGAAGTCCCAATTACCCAGATGTCCGCCGAAGTGAAAGCCACGGAATTACTTGGACTTACTTCACAGGACAGAGTCCTTCCGATACAGGTGTGGAGATGAGATAAATGTGAATGGTCGTAGTTGCTGTGACTGCAGTAATACCTTGTTGTGGTTGTAGTGCTTGGTGTCCGAGCACTTGAAGATGGACCACTTGGACCAGACTGCCGAAGAGCGTTGGATGATCCTCCTGAAGCTTGTTGTTCTAGATTATGTTGCGAGGGTATCGGTTCGTTAATTCCTCTCGATAATGTCTGTGAAGAGGCTGAAACTTTAAGCCCTTTTGAATTCAATGCAGATGATGATGATCCCACAGAATTTTTGGCAGCGGCCCCAACAACAGGAGCAGACGCCGAGGCAGAACTTCGTCCTCCAACTGAAAACGGGGACAAAGGAGCAGATTGAACAGTAGAGTTCTCGTGAACCGTTTGTACTGTCGAAATATATCCCTCAAGAAGAGGGGCTTTGCATCCAGAGCAGAATTTAAGATCTGGACACTGACTTACAAATTGCGGCTCGTGGACGTTTCGAATCGTGTAGAAAACCAATCGGGGACCATGTACTTCACAAAAATGACCGAGAGCTACTACCGTGGACATATAAACCAAAGGTTCCAAAGAAGACTCCTTGTCCAGGAGTTCTCCTTCTTCCAGTAATGATTTAACACATTTTTCTGTTTCCAAGTTTCAACGTTTCAATGTTTAAACATAAAAAATCAATTTTAGTAGAGTGTAGAAGGAAAAATTAGAAAAACTTTTCCAATTTTTTTTACCAAAGTCAACAGATTTTCAGTGACAATCAATGGAGATAGATGATGAGAGTGTGTGAGGTATCCCAACTTTTGCAAACACAGTACCACCGATTCAAAACTCAGCAATATTATTAAGTTGCGACTCCACCAATCATTAATTAATAATGCCAATCTGTGATCTGTGCTGTTTATCAAATTATCACTCAAAGTCTCAAATGATGAAAAAAGCACGTGCTGCAAGCTAAAATCCTTGTCCTGTATCACCTAACACACACTCTTCATGTGTGATTTATACTCTTCATGTATTCTGTCCATGTCACATGTAGTATGTAGCAATATTCTGTCGTAAAATTGTTGCGAATTAGTAATTGGCTTTGTTGTAGCAAGCTGTGTGTAGTAGTATCTATAGTAAGTGTGAAGTGGAGGCCAGTGTGGAACCAGTCAGTCACAAGACTACCTCGTCACTCCTCGTCAGTCAGTCACAAGGTATATTCAACTTTCAACATTGATACACTCGAGTGACTTCACAGTTAAATTTAACCCGTTCATCAAAAATGAAACTCAATCCTTTTGAATTTCACGTCTTCCTCATAATGATTTGAATTTCAAACCCAAGAAAGCCAACCCTAAAGAAGGTGCCATCGAGAGAGTTGTCAGTCCACCACGTCCAGAAGCAGCCTCCGTGCTAGACTGGGCTGAGAAATGAAATAATAGCTGGAGGAAGGGAGAGAGTAGTATGTTGATTTATATTTATGAGTAATCGGGGTGTATCGAGATGGATTAGATGGAAGAAAGTTTCTGGCAATAATTAGAAGAAGCTCCCGGGTGGCTTTCTGGAGAGAATAATGATAATTGATTATGATGAATATGAATAATGGATGAGGGAGTAAGAGGACTTAAGGGTGGGTGTTAAGGATAGAGGGTTTTATAATAATAATAAACTTAAAATCCAATCCACTCCTTTTTCTTCTTGTATAGGAATGAGAAAGGGGAGAGGACTGAGGATTGTATGAACTACTTTCTCCCAAACACTTTCTCCCAATAAACATACTATTTTTACACACAACGGAAGGATGATGCTGGGAGGTAGGCACAAGCGACACACATCTCGCTTTCTATAGCTCTCTAGCAGAAATCCGTGGGACTCACTTTAGACTAGGAAATCAACTATATCTCCTTTTGTCCTAGTTGGTCCTTAGTGGTTCGTATGGTGGGTATTTGTAGAGTGGGTGCACAGGTGGGCACGGACTGCAATTACCACAGATTCTAACGTTTATTACCAACGCCCAAATCTTTCCGCCAATGTTAACTTATATGGGAGTTAGAATGAAGTCGAAGTCGTCTCCGACTCAGATATGACCTAAGGGTCAGAATATTTTTACTAGACTACAGAACTGCATTGCCTCTTAATAGTAGGAAACGGGGACCAGCTTGGCAAAACAGTAAAGTAAACATTATGCAAAGAGTTACATTTCTGGTCAAACTACCAAACTTTTTAGGCCACATATCTGTACTATATACAAAACCTTTTATTGTATGTGCATATACAACGGATCATACACTACAAATATCCCCATCTTGAATGTTTGTTAAGGTCACCAGGCTACGACCGTACACGATCAGAATATTTTTGTTGGGACACCGTCAGAAATAACGATGGAGAACCATGCATCGAATACAGTTGTTTTTAGTAGGATCCTCATTTAGAAAATTGCATTTGAATCACCGAACGGTAAATGCCCCGACCAGAGCCCACGCCCCACTACCATCATCTGTGGTCAGTAACTGTAAAGTGGGTTTCGATCGCCGTGGTGAACGCCCATCAATGATAGAAGTGTGTATGATGATGGTATAATATATGAGAGAAAGAATTTATTCCCTCTGTGCTCCTCAACTCTTTCAAAAGATTCTTTCTCCTCGGGAGAATCCGAATTCGGCTCTTTTCATGTCAGCAATACCAAAACAAGACAGAGTGACTATAAGGGCTCACATATATAGCGATATAATCCATGCATTACCAATACCCAGAAACACACGCATATGTACATGGTGGATTTCATACTCGGTCTATCCACATGCTCTTCTGAGAAAAAGCACAGATTTCTTCTGAATGAATGGGAGAAAGAGGGAGGAGAAATTGCCATCTTTCCGCTTTCACATCCTCACTACTTGCACTTCTCTCAGCCTCTTTTACTATCTAGGCTATGGACCGAATTCGGGGATTCGGTTTCCCAGACTGAAAGAGCAGGTCAAAGGAAGGGTTTCCATAAGAGTTTTATCCCCCTCGGGCCCCGTGGGTATTAGGAGTTCTTTCGCACCACAATGCCCTCCCTTTCAGATTGCGTTATGGGAAATTCCAGCCTACTACCCGGGTAGTTGGTGCCCTGGAGGTAAGAAAGTGGAGTTGAGCATATCATGTGATTTATTACCGGGAAATATTTATTTGAAAATTTCCTCAATTCTCAATCGGGAATCTGAGGAGAAAGGAGGAGAGTAGGTTCGACAATCAGAATTTTTTAAATCAAATTGTAATCACATTTTTTAAATTTAGTGGCAAGGGTACTTAAAGTCAAAAATTTGTTAAGTAATTTTAAGGGGAGATTTTTTTCAAAGTTGAGGAATCGAAACATAAAAACTATAGCAAATAAATCTTGTTTTCTTTGAAGAAGAAGGATATAGGTGAAAGTGTGAAAGTAGAGGTGAAAGCCATTTGCCTATTGTGGATTGCACAAATCAAGCTAGAAAATACTGAGATTTTCTTGATAACGCTCGAATCTTTTATTTACCTACAAAAACGGTAAGCCTAGTTTGTTCCTCTCAAATTTAAACAACTTCGTAACGAAGTATTTGAGTTTGCCGCAAGCTAAACTCGATCCAATATATTCGTTTAACTATAATTTATTAACCAGATTCACTGTTTACATTATCTAAATCCAGCTCATCAGTTCAAAGCTACAACTTAATGCTAGTCAAACAAGAAAGATCGAAAGGGGTCCTGCGTCCTGCTTTTACATCATTCTTCCATTACCTTAAGAGTTCAGACTGACCAATCCGCCAAAAATTAAGGAAAATCTTTCTTCGATAGTCCGTAACAAAGGAATCTCAGCTCTTCTCAATCCAATCTATTCACTCCGAAGATCTCACTTTCGGTATATATACAAACTTCAAACTAGTCACATCGCAGTGGGTCCTTGGGATATTGCTGAACAGTTCGAAAATAAATAAAAATCATGCTGTCAAAGGGGCTTCGACAATGGCGAGCTGTCCAGCTTGTATGTGGGGGCTGTGGGGCTGGTGCTTCCGAGAAACGAATGACGAGTTCAATTTGCTGTTCTCCTTCTCTTTGCAACTCTTCTAATAATTCTCATGTAAATTGTCTTCTCAATAAGGCCTCTATCCTTTGCTTTAGTATTAAATTAGTTCTTAGATTAACTGTAATAATATTGAATATCTAATTCGTACTTCCGTACGTTAGTTAGTTCAAATGCATGGTGCATGGGCATGCATCTTTTAAATATAGGCTTTGTCTTTGGTCTTGCTCGGAATTAATTCAATTCCTTACACAATATTTCAAAAGAAAGTTAACTTAAAGTAAATTTAGGTTTCTTAACCAATTAAAAAGTATTTTTTAGCGTCAGTTTTAACTTTTAACAGTAATGCATTGCTATAAAACTCACAGGTGCAACTTCATATAGCCCGAGCCAGGTTCATAAAAAATTTCAAGCTTCTAAGCCAATTTATGAAA
>JAQFYM010003614.1:0-18056 GCA_034694785.1 Agrenia bidenticulata | reverse complement strand
GTCTTGGTTTTCAAGCAGATCAGTAATATAGAAAAACTGCAGCAAAATTGTCATTAAAAACATTTCATGTAAATAAGATGTATTGAATATACCTTTTTTTATTTAGAATAGATTTTGAAAAAATAATGTCCGATAAATTTATAAAATATGCAAATAGTTTTTATTTACAGTGTAGTGATTAAAACCCTGACAATAAAAAAAAAAAATGGTCAGAAATAAGTTAGTAAAAATGTATTGTAATTTTTTAAAAAAAAACAAGCAAAAAAGACTTACAAGCTGCAAATGTTTTTTTTTTAGTTTTAAGCTTTTTTTATTGACTAGTATTGGTATTCTTACATACCTTGTTTTCATTTCGTCAAAAAACATTGAAGTAAAAAAATAAAAGACATAAAGTGATTATATCATAAATTGAATTACCAGTGTTAGAATGACTTGTATATAGACAAGGTTTTCCTAGTTAAAGTTATTTTACATAGAATATACTTTACTGATTAATATATTATATAAAAAAGAGAAATCTTGTTTTTGCTGCTAAAAATTTGAAGTTATGCGGTTATTCTGCTAATTATTTTTATGCTAATTTCACAACAATTTTTGCATTGATTTTTTCTTCAACAAGTAAAAAAGGTTGAAATCAAATAAAAAGAAGCTGAAATCCAAAAAAAAAAGTTTAAACCGCATAAAAAAAGGTAAAAATGAAATAAAAAAAGTCGAATCCATTTGGCAAAAGATTTAAATCGCTTGGAAAAAGGACGAATTGTTTTGGTGAAATTGAAGTTGAAATCGGTTGACTCAAAGTTTAAAAGCGCCTAGCAAAAAGACCAATCATGAAAAAAAAGTTGAAATAGATCGGCAAATGGTATATCTGTATTTAAAGTCATCGCGTTAAGGCTTCCGAATATTTTATTGCAATTCTATGGTCGCCACTTTTTTTCATTTCCACAATTATTGCTCTAATTGCAATAATTGAAAAAATAAGGCGATAAAAAAATACAAAAATTATGAAAATTAAGGTAAAACCTAATTATACCATACTAAAATTTAATTTGGTGTGCCTTATATATATATACAAAAATTATTCAGTATTACATTGCTATTAAATTCTTATAATTTAAATACAGGTATTCCTAAATTTGGGGACCCCATATAAAGTTTTGGTATCCCTTACCCTGTAGTCGCGTTACAAATAAAAGAAAAAAAGCTGCATAAATTGTTTTTTACCATAATCTATCGTCGTATTGCTAAAATGTTGATTTTATCATAGAAAAACTGAAAAAACATATATGGTTAATACTTTACATATATATATAATGCAACTTAAATGATTATGAATACCAAAATTACATGATCCTAGTACTCAAATATGTTTTATAGCAAAAAAACATTTTATTTTGCAAAAAAAATAATAATAATATAGACTACTTCGAAGCAATATTGTCAAAAAAAACAATGGTACGAATTTTACATAGTATTTGCCATACCTGTGTAAAAAAGTAGATTTATATACCAGTTTTTATATCTTGTTTTTTATATTAGTTTTCGTTGGGTAATAAAAACAACTTAATGTTGTAAGAACAATTCATCGACAATCAAAATATAATGAATGTCAACATCAAATATTATAATAAATGACATTACCTATTTTTGAACATTTTTGCTTTCTTCTTGTGTTTATATAAGCTGGAGGAATACCCAAAACTAGATTGAGTTTTAAATGTAAATATACCGCATTACTATTTTGTTTTTAGGTGTTTTATTTTTATGTTCGTCTTTAGGATAAACCGCATAAAACTAAAATATGAATTAAAATCTTGATTCTCTTGTATCCTGTTTGATTCTTGTCCTGCAAAATTTGCACTCATAAGTATTTAATTTATTTTTTAAAAAAGAGAGGTTACTCTATTGATGTTTTAATTGTTCTTAGAGGAGTAACCATTGAAAAAATATGGAAAATGACATCCACAATGATTGCAATATATTGTATTGCAATATTTTCATGCGGCATTTCTTTTTCGAAAGCCCTGTCGTCCATTATCCAACACATTTGATAATTATTTTTTCTTTAATGCAAATATCATACCAATAAATATATACCCATATGTAATTTATTATAGTCTAGTTGGACAAAATAAGCTCAGTTTTACACTTATGACATAAATCGCATGTGGTTTTACGATTAGCGACTGGCGAAAAAAAAAACTCAAATTAAAAAAAGGTCAAAACAGTAAAGATGCTTGAATTGCCTACAAAAAAAGTATCTATTCAGGAAATCTTCATAACATAGTCAAGTTGCATTATGGTTTCTTATATTACGGTAAAAAATTACAATAAATATAAAATTTTCCAAACGAAGATTTAATCGAACAAACCATATATAAACGAAAAAATTACACAAGTCACATATGCACTTTTAGGTTGATATTCCCATATAAAACGGTTTTTATCGTTAAGATGCCAAAAAAATGTTGATTATATAGAAAACTTTCACCTGGCAGTGATTGCTATTATATGTTATATATGATATAGCTCTTATTTGAATTTAAGTCTTGATAGGGCTAAAAATTTACACCATACAGTTTGAAAAAGTAAATTTTTTTTGCGTAAGAAATCTAGTAGTTAAACAAAAAAACATAGCAGCTATAATGAATTTTAATTCGTAAACTAGTTGCAATATATTTTTTTTTATTATGAATTTATATGAAAGATGTTTTTATTACGTTCTGCTAATCCGTATATTAAATTTCTTTAATATTTTCTGTTGTAAAGTAAATCTGGTTTTAAAATCTTAGCCTAAGACTCGGTATAAATACATAGCAATTTCTAGTTATGATTTAAAACAACGTGTATTAAAAACGCTTTGTATAGCAGATGAGTATTTGCTTTTGCTAAAAAAATGGTTACCACATATTTTTTACGTACATTAATACTTGTAAAATACCGCTTACAGTATTTTAGAGCCGTCTGCATCAGTGATAAATTATTTTAAATCTTCGATTGATTAAAATAGATAACATAACGGTTTATATTATAAATAGCAATTGAAACCTTATTTGTCTTTATTAATTACGATTTGAAATGTAAGGGGAAACAAGTTTAGTTAACACAGAAAAAATTGTAACTAAAAACCACTGCAAAATTTTGCAGCGTGCGTATTATCATTTATTTGCGCATATTATGCACAATTATTCTAAAAAAATATACACTAGAACGGAAATTATTAAACAGTCTCTAAACACAAAAAAATACAGTTATTTACTGAGAAATCGAATGCTCGTATAATCGTAGGTTGATATATATTATACTTAACTTAAGCAAAAATTACATATAAATACAACACTTTTTATCTGGTGTCTTTGTTTTTAATTTATGTACATTCCTGTTCTTTATTTTAGTATTAAAAGTAGCCCTTGCATTATGGCTAAATGATTTTTTTACCCTATTTTGTAATTTTTCACCCCATTTTGTAATTTTTCACCCCATTTTTGTACAAAACACCTAATTTGAAAACTCGCCCTAAAAAACATATCAAAATTGGTATTTTTCACCCGGGTATAGATTTTTTCATTTTTTTATTCAAACCAAAAATATATACAAAAAGTGGCAAATAAATTTTACATTTAAAAAAGAGAAAAAACAACTAATAAATATAAAAAAAAAGTGTACAAAACGCAAAAATTATACAAAAAAAATATAAAAATATATGATAAAAAGTAATAATAAATTGAAATTAAAATTTTATGATTTATCTAAGCCCAAAAAAATTATATAAAATCATAAAGATATTTTATGTGAAAAATATTTTACCAAAGCGTACAAAAATTATACGTAAGTTTTCTTGGTAATATAAACGCGCAATTAGTCGATTGTTTTTAGATGGATAGAAAAATGCTTTTGGCAATAATGAAAAATGCTTTGGCAATATATAAAAATGCGGTAAACAATACAAAATACCGCAAGAATATTATTTTATGACATACATGGGAAAAATGATTTGCTTTTATTTAGTATGGAATCTGACTTTAATATAGATACGTAAAATTTATGCTAGTATATATTTGTTGTGATTTTTTATTTCAAAAGGCTATAAGCAGCATATCGTTTTTTTTTTGTCATTTTATTTAGCGCTAAACAAGTAAATAAAATTATTTTGCTACAATGTGATTTTTCGTAATACATATAAAACTGATTAGAAAATAAATACTAAACGAACATAAAACCGTTAGTTTTGTGCAGTATGCGACTTACGCAAGCATGGTATTACAGAAGTAGCAAATAGGGGAAACGGCAAAACTTTGAAAATATGCTCATAAAAATACATACTCCAAACACTGGCTCTTATTTACGAAAATCTACACTTATTTTCTTTTCTAATACAAAAAGCATAAGAAACTTCAACAAAAAGACAAGCTGTTTTTCGCAGGATAATTAACTACATAATTAAGTGTTTTTGCAAGATTTTGCGAGTTTTTTACTTTTCTTTCTCTGTCAAAATTATGTGCCTTCGTCATTAATATGTACATATATATGTTTTTTTGACACAAAGCTGTTTTTTTTGTCTTGTTCTATAGTATTAATTCTTCTTTTACATTAAGAACTTAACTTCTGACAAATATCAGCTGATTTATAACAACAAAAGCAACAGTGTTTCACACAAAAAGTAGTAATTAAATGCGAAAAAACAATATTTTTGTCTTTTTACATCTTTACTTTATTGTATATTTTGTTTTGTTTTGTTACGCTAGCAAATTAGCTTTAAAAATATTGACTTTTTTGATGCACTTTTTAGGCTTTTTTTTATACTAATTTACTTTTTTTTTACGCATTAGTATTATTTTTTTTGATTATTAGTTGTTTTTTATCTTTTTTAAATGTAAAAATTTTGCCCCACTTTGTGTATATATTTTCGGTTTATACAAAAAAATTTAAAAAAATCTATACCCGGGTGAAAAATACCAAGTTTATTATGTTTTTTAGGCGCGAGTTTTCAAATGGGTGTTTTGTACAAAAATGGGGTGAAAAATTACAAAATGGAGTGAAAAATTACAAAAGGTGGTGAAAAAATCATTTAGCCCTTGCCTTATGATTTTTCGTGAAAAAAAAACTTGTAAAGCCATAGATTACATACAAAAATATCAAGTAGAACTTGATCAAAACTACATGGCTATTTAGTTATCATATTAACTTGAAAACAAAAACGATTATCGCAATAACAGTATACTAACTATAATAAAAAGTCTTAATTGCAATTTCCATGTGTTCTATACATTCAAGCATAATAAAATATATTTTTTTGTGTAATTACTGTACAGAAGTGGCTTAAATAAGACCGCGTGTCAAAATCCAACCGTTTAAAGGGCACAATAATAAAAATTTCTTTTGCTTTAAGCTACAAACATTACAGAAAAAACCCATAAAAAAGTCAAAACTACTATGATGTACGAAAAAACTAGTTATTTACATAAAAAAAATGTTTTTTTGAGGTCACAGATTTGTTGTAATCAGAAAAAAATGTACTAATTGCGAAAATATAATAAAAACTATATGCAATATATATTTAGTAGCTTTTTGCAGTACAAATTACAAGTTTTAATGGTTCCTTATTTTTTTGCTAGCTATAAGATTATTAAAGGTTATATGTAGGTTTTTAATAAAAATAAGTTGTTTCACATATAAAGAAAACGCTTTTTGCTACAAACTTTGCTTTTTACTATTTTTTGTCAACCAAGTACCAGTAACATAAAAATACAGGTGGACAGACAAAAGGTCTAAAAAAAAGAGGTCAAAAAAAAAGAAGTCCAAAAAAAAGAAAGTCCAAAAAAAAAGAAGTCCGAAAAAAAAGAAGTCCGAAAAGGAGTTCCTGAAAATAAAAGGCCCAAAAAAAAATGTCCAAAAATAAAAATAAAATTAAAATAAAAAGCAAAATTTAAATTAATGCGTAAAAAAAGTAAATGACAGAACACTATAACACAAACAAAATGCAAGTAAAATTTTCCTGTAAAAAAAAATATCCAAAAATATAATTGACCTAAAGATGATTATCTTGGGTATATATGTCCAAAAAATAACAGATTAAGCAAATAGTAATTTAATCAGGCTAAAAATAGAAAAAACATTGCAAAAGTTCTAAACTAAAAAAATATACAACAATAAGAAACAGAATATAGTCAATTGCAAACTCTATTTAGCCTGCTTCTATTTATGCAAAAGAAGTTACCCAATTGACGAGTTGAACGCAAGATGCGCAAATTTTATTACAATATAAGAGATTTTTATAACTGCATAGATAGCAACAAACAATTACCTTGAATTATTACTCTATTTCATAAGTCTTCTTATAATCAAATCTGTGTCGAAGACGGCGTAAAAAGTTTCAATGGATTGTGGTTAGGAAAAATGGCGCTGCGAGTTTGATAAGGGTATCTTTTTTTTATAATATACCGTTAATTGGCACCAATTTTTTATTATTTATGATTTTTATTTTTTTCGGAACTATGTCTTCAATACATATTTTCTACCCAATATTAAAGAAGGGGCAACTACAGTAATGCTTTTTTTGGACATTTTTTTTTTGACATTTTTTTCGGACATTTTTTCGGACCTGTAATTTTCGGTCCTTTTTTTGGACCTCCTTTTTTCGGACTTCTTTTTTCGGACTTCTTTTTTTTTGACTTATTTTTTTTTACTATTTTTTTGGAACTTCTGTCTGAAGATCACAACACAGTGAAAACCAAAAGGGTTGTGTATGGAGCACTTATAACTGTAAAAAAAGTTTAAGGTGTTATTTTACGTTACATAAAAAGTTTTTAAAAGATGGTAAATGTGTAACTTTTAAACGTTGATACTTTCTTTTTGCTGTACAATCAAGTAAACAACAATTTTTCTATCACATAAAAAAACTTCCTTTAAGGTAAGTTTATCAAATTTCAACCCCATTTATAACTGCCAAATCATTTGCGTCAGAAAATTTGACGTGGTAAAGTGTATAAAAATAAGTGGGTGGGTGTTTACTAAGATTGATCTTTATAAGAAATTTCTATTTATATCTTAAAAAGATCTTAATAAGATTTTTATCGTCCCCTCAGATAATATAATTGACAAGCGGGGATAATCCTTATGTGGATCAAAACCAATTAAAATTATATATCAAATACAGAAGTAGGTATATGAATAAAATACATGTATTTGCAGCCTTAGAATGCTACCATGCGCAAGTATATAACTTTAAGTATATTTGAAAAAATATAAAGAATTTTCGGCTATAAATAAATCGTACAAAGAGGTTATGATAACTTTTTAGAAAATTTTATTTTGTTAAGACAAAATATAAAAAGACAAACCCCGTATTTAATTTAACAAATCTATCCTAAAATGCTTTGTACATGAAAGATTTATAGTCAAATAATGGACGAGGTAACAATAATGCATTAAATATTTGTGATATTTAACACTAGATAAACAAATTATTATATACAACAATTCTTTTATAATGTTAAACGACGAACGGTTAATGTTATGTTACTTTAAATGCACAAGAAGTACATAATAATTTAAAATGTATTTTAATTGAAGCATGTCATTGTATTCTAAAGCACATAGCTTTTAAAAATTTATCAAAGGCAATGTGCATTGCTAATCGTCATCATCTATTCCTGAACACGAGAATACCCGTTCTAAAGAAACTCTAGATTCTAGTAAACAGAATATATGCAAGCCGCGCCATTTTTGGTATTCTTGTCTATTATTTTTTCAAAATAAGTACGGAAAGTTGTTTTTTTTTTTCCCTTGTGCAATATAATCATATATTTAGTTTTTTCTTGTCTTAAATATACACTTCTAAAATATCTTCAAAGGGAAATTACACGTGTTTATAATGCGGTAAAAATCATGTTTTCTTTTTAAATCCTTTAAACAAAAGTTTTTTACCATAACGAACATTAAATTCTTAAAAATTAAAATTTCTGCGTTCTTTATACAAATATGCAATTGAACCTTGGATATGCACAATATATGATTTTAACTTTGATAAATTCTGCAATTTCGTTGCCAATAAATCGCAAAATTAAAGAATGGTAGCTGAAGAACCATCATACATTTCTATTATTTTATGATATGGTCTTTTTTTGGTAGGAAGATTAAGAATATAATGGGGTCACAAACAAGTAATTTTTTTTTTTTTGCTTTGGCATAAGGGGAAGTATTTCATGTAGCATTCGTTTTTTATCAAAATCTTTTTCTGATAAATATTTTAATAAAAACAGCTTTTTATTCGTAACAAGAAGGTAATATATACAGTCTTTACATGTTAGAACCCTTTGACGCATATAAAGGTACTGTCTTTTCTCGTTAACACATCTTGTACTTAATTTAATTCTTTTGGTTTTTATCACCCTATGTTTTTCTGCAAGTAAACCCTGCGCGTTGTACTATGTTTGAATTGACCAATGATGCTTGTACAATTTTCACTATTTGTGCCAAAACTCGACATTAAGGCATGGTTTATACTAGGGTTAACGCATGAAAAAGCATTCAATACTAATAATTTTCATGTTAATAGCTTTCTTTTATCATGTTAGAGACCTCATCATGTGAAAAATCTATAACTTGTTATCAAATATAAAATTTATTTAAAAAAAAACTTTCTACTGAATTATATCTTGTTTATGTTGCTCAGGAAAAAATACTATATCAAGTAGAAAGAAGTACAAATTAAAATCACTAGAAAAAAAATTAGACTTTTATACATAAGTAAGAATTCTGTGCTGCTGATACCGATTTACTGTCGCTACACTGGATTTATAATATTTTGCAGTATTTGTTTCGTTTAAAACACACCTGGCAATACTGTATTTACATATATCCTCCACATGGACACACTAGTAAGTAACTAGATAGAAAAAATATGTATGCTAAAAATTATTTTGATTCTTAAATACTTAGAGGTAGCTAAACGCAATTACAATCTCATTTAGGCATTTTTATGTCTGACTTTATGACATGGGCTAGATTTTGTTTACGAAGATTAATTATACTATTCTAGACCCTTATGTACTGTGTAAGGTTGTTGGTGAGATTTTGACTGTATACTTTTTTATTACAAAGCTTACGATTATTCCTTTGTACTTTTTGTGGTCAGGTGCGGATTTACGGGGGGGGGGGGGACTGAGAACATGGGCACATTCCCTCGGCTAAGTGGGCCCTAAAAAATTATTTGGATATTACAATTTGTTGTCGAACAAAAAAAAATACTATTACCTATATTTCTGCAAGTTTAAAAAAACAGGCAGCTTTTAGAAACAATAAAAACAATGTGCAACTTACAAATCCAAATTAACTTTTTTAAACAATTTATAAATCAAAATTAAGCAAATACTTTTAAGATAATTTGCGTGATTTTGTAACTAGCTTATTTTAAATAGTTTGCTAAGTAAAAATATAATAGTTTATTTTACTTAATATAGAATCTTTTAGCATATAATTTTTGCGAATATATCTTTATTACTAATTGTTATAATACTTTGTTTTAATCATCCGAATTTATTTCAAATGCAATTACAACAAATAATCAATGTTTACTATTTTGCTAAAACTGCATGGATAAGCGTTTTATAAAAATTATTGCAAAAAAAGTAATATGCGCTATCTTATGCTCATTTCTACAGTAATTTGACTTAAAATGCTGGTTAGGTGCAAGGAGAGATCACTAAACTACTTTGAACTTTAAATTTACTTTTTTGCATTCATAGATATATAAAAATAAAAACTAAGTATCTTTTTGTTTGTTCTTTATATCATAGTACTGCTACAATGAAAATGAATATTTGCTTACATCAGTTTTTTACTAAAAAAAACAATATATTTGCATCGACAAAAACACGTGTTTATTGCAAGTCTATATGATATTGCTTTTTAATTTTTTTGACTGTAGTTTTACACTTAAAATAAATATTAAATGCATTTTTATACAAATTTTAATACAAATTAGCTTTCGAAGTTTGTAAAAACTGTTTTACGTGAAGTTTTGTGCTGATTAATAGAGAACAAAAAATAAATTACTGTGGCTGTTTTTGACAGTATACATCATTAAAGACAGCGGCAAGTTATATAACATTTCTGTTTAAATACTGTTGCGTTAAAAGCATGAAAAACCAAATGCAAACTTTTATTTTAATTTTATAAATAATCCTTACATTTTTTTTTTGCCAAAATACTTGTCAACTATAGTTGTAAAATGGGTCACTGGCGTATTATGGTACCCATTCTGTTTAGGCCTATATGATTTTTTTTTTTTTTACTTTATAAAATTATAATGAATATACGCCAAAACAAATATTTTTATTTGTAATTTAAAAAAGCTGATACAAAAAAATTGGACTTGCTGCAGTATATAAAAATCTTCCACTATATATATAACTGCCTATCGCTTTAAATATATAAAATATGTAAATGGGGCCCTCAAATAAAAGGGCCTCGGGCCTCCTAAAATGTAAATCCGCCCCTAATTGTATACGAAAGTCTAAACTTATAACAATTTCTGCTTTTTGAGTTGCGAAGAGTTTTGATTCAATGATAAATTCTCATTTGGTTTTGCCTATATTATTTTAAGGCTGATAAAAAATATATTAGTAAGATCTTTCTAGGTATTCTCGCTATGATCTTATCAAATTTGTATTAAGAGCATCTTTAGTTTTTACATTAAAAATATTGATTTCATTTTAACATATTATCATACCGTTTTAGACGTTTTTGATTTTTTTTTCGGCAATGATCAGTGGCGGAACCAGATTTTATTTAGCAAGGGCCACAAAAAAAATTAGGCTAGACTTACTTATTTTTTTTTTTATTTTATGCAAAAAATTTTTCACAAATTAAAAGTATTATAAAATACTTTTTTTGCATATTTTAAAGCCCAAAAAAAGACCGCCCTCCTTACATTGCGCATTACTTTTTTTGCAGGAGCATGTGGTCTTCTGTGCCCCTTGGACCACCACTGGCAATAATTTGTATGCAATTGTAGCGTTATGTAGTTAGAATAGAAATTTCTGACTTTAATTTACATTTTTGCGTTATGTAGTAACTTTATACTAATGTTTTTCTTTTTTTTATATTTTAGATGATTTTTTTAATTTGATCAGTTTTTTTATCTATATAAAGACGCTCTTTTTGTCATGCTACTACATTATACTCATAACAAAAAGAATTAAATTATGCTTTTTAAATACAGTCTTTTGTATATAAAAAGAACAAGTAGATGTTGCACATGGTATTGAATGTATACTATTTTTATTATGCTTAAATGGCTTTGATTTGCTTTTAAAGTACGTTTTTCGAACTTTTTTTTTATTTTAGAGTAACATGTAAACACTAAGAATAGTGCTACAAAACGCCTTTAAAATTCTTTACAAAGAAAGGCATATAATAAAATTATTTATGGTAAAGATTAAAAATGGGTAAGAGCATGTTGCGTTATAAAGCATGTTGAATCGAAAGTGAATTGTGCACCAATCGCTGCAAATGTAAAAAAAAACGCAAAGATAAGCTCCCAAAGTATATCAAAAACATGCATAAGCTTAAAAAAACTTCAAAAAAAATTATAATAAAAATCTACTTTATGACACAGGAAGATTAAAAGTCGCGCGCCTTCAGAGCTACCATGCCAGATTCGCGAAAGTCTAAAAATAATATTGTTTACTAAAATGCTTAAATAAATATTAAAAACACAAATATGGTAGATTTACCGAATCATTTTATATTTTTTTGATCCGACTTAATTTTTTTTTACTTTTTCTAAAAAATAAATGTGAAAAATAAATTATCCAAAAATAATAAAAAAACATAATTTGTTTTTTTGATTACTCTTTTTTGAGTATTATGGTTTTTTATTTTGTCTTTTTGGGCACATATTTACTTTAAAAAATTGGTTTTTTCCCATGTTTCGCGCTCTATACGCACTCGCGCGTAAAAAGTGGACATTAAATAATGCAACTATCAAGTTTTGCATACTGCTTAAGAGACTTAAAGAAAAATGAGAACGGGGTTGGCAGGAGAGTAAGGGTTAGAAGGAGAGTTACGTAGGAGTAGTGTTAGAATAGCAAAAAGAAGTAAAGATAAATGGTAAGAGAACAAAAAATTGCTGAATTTGTGTATACACAAAATTTTGTTACAAGCAAATTAGTTGGGGTAGGGGTGCATTGAACAATAAAAACAAGGATCGAACAAAAATGGCACTCGATGAAAAATGCCTAACGAGGCATATTACACATGGCCATTACACCAACATACTGTATATTATGCCATATACGCTGTATTGTTATTGAAATTAATATTTATTCTTGTTACATTGCGTCGATTTTTTGTCAAAGTTTATTTATGTTTTTTTCATTTATTTTAAGATTTATTTACATTTTGTATTATGTTGATCTATTGTTTTTTTGCTCATTTTGTAATTTACGTTTTTTAACTGCAATTACCACACAATGCACTTTCGGGGCAAAGTTTATCCACGCCAATATTAAGAATATCTATACTGAAAGCCTTTTAAATGTATTAAAAGAATAAGGCACATAATATAATTAAAACAAGTTGTAATGCAAAGCTACTAAAAAAACATTTTATATTAAAATAATATGGAATAATATGTATAGTTTATTTTGTATAAGGGCTGGTGCACTTTGCGCCGAACGCATAAAAAACCGAAAATATAAAACTAAGCACACAGTCATTTTTAACAACAAAAAAAAATACATTACGCTGCACTACTCTACAAAAAATGTCAGAAATAATATAAAAATTTAAACCGCAAAACACCAAAAATAAAATAAAAAAAATAAAATAAAATGCTGATTATTATAGCATCGCTATTTTGGCATCGAAGCTAAGCGTGACGTTGAGGTAAGGATGCGGTTCAGGAGTAGGGTGCGTGTTAGGCAAAAGAAAAAAAGATTAAAGCCATTATGACAAAACGAAGGTATACCAAAGTATGTTGGCTTTGCACATTTTGCGCCGAAGGTGCATTTTGCCTCAAATTCATAAAAAAAGGCAAAAATTTTAAACTAAGCACACAGTCATTTAATTCAGCCTAGACTACATTTAAATAAAATAATCCCAAAAAAAATGAAAAAAAAATAAGTTTCTTTCAAAAAAAATTTACGCAATGTAACAGGAATTAAAAAGGAAAACCTACTAAACTAATATAACATGCATCATCATTATCAAACAAACTTATATTTTAAGGGATTTTTATGTAGTGCACAGTTTTGCATTTTGCGCCGAGTTACCATTTTGCGCCAATCTCTATTTTAATTAATACCAACAAATCCTACCTAACCAAAAAAAAAACACCTGTTAACATTTTTGCATAACATACTGTTATATATTCTTTTTTTGGCATATAAGCGTTTCTTTTTTTTTCACCCAACACTAACCCTACTCCTAACCCTAACCCTACCCCGAACATACACTTACCTACGATGCGGCAAAAAGCAGTTGTAACGTTTTACTGTGAGATAATTTTTTTTGTTTTTTTTAGGCGTTTTTAGGGTTTAAAGTTTTTTTATTTTTATTTTTATCTTTTTTTTTTTGCAGCGTATTGCAGTTAAATGTATTTTTTTTGATTTTTTTAACTGTGTGCTTAGTTTTACATTTTTACCTTTTTTATGCGTTTGGGGCAAAATGCACATTCGGCGCAAATTGCACCAGCCCTACCAAAGTATGTTTTGCATGTGTTGTATGCAGTAGCAGTACCAGGAAAGCGGAGGGAACCGAATGCCCCCATGAAAAACATACGCTTAAATTTAAGGGGAGTCATTTTTGGGGTGTTAAAATATCTGAAAAATATACTTGTATAAAATTTGTATTTTTTAAATTTTTTTAGAATTTTTATATATAAAAAAAAAATAGTTGTTTTAGCTCATTTTTGTTTTTTGAATATACCAAAATTAAATCCTGAGTACGCGGCTGGCTGTATGAGTCTTTCTATTTTGATTATAGTAGGGTAGATGGCGTTTTTTCTACTTCAAAAAGGAATTGATGCAAAATGATAACTCGGCGCAAACTGAATCACTGTGTTTATAGTACACATTTTCTACCCAATAAGTTTTTTTTGCTAATGACAATACTAGTTTCTTAACTGTATAGGCTTTTTTTATATATTCTTGTTAATTTGCGAATTTTTTTTTTTTAAAAATACTAATTTTTTTTTCGAAAATTATTTACATAGAATTGTTATGATCATTTTTATACCTGTGGCTTAGTTTTATGGTTTTGGCTTTTTTTGCATTTGCCGTAAAATTTACCTTCGGCGCAAATGGAGCCAGCCCACATAAAAAAATTCTAGAAGGTTAAGATGGTAAATTACTATAAGATGTTATATAGGAAATTTATATTTTTAGTTTCTTTTGTGTAGCTATGGAAAGTAAAAAATCAAAAACTCTTTTTACAACATCGAAGTTGTATTTTTACGATACGTCTAAGGGCGTTATATTTTTTTCCTTACGGTTTGATATTGAAAAACACTTAGGCCGTGTCTTTTTTTCTTATTTTTAATAAACTTTTTTTACAAGTGTTTTTCGAAAAATAAAATGTGTATTTTTTCTACATTAAAAAAAAATAAATAGTGTTTAAACATTTTTGTCTTTTTTTCATAATAAACACTTTTTTAAAAAGCATTTATTTTACTGTGTCTTTTTTATGTTTACTTGTGAAAACGTTTTTTTAACCAAACGCCGTACGACTTTTTTTGTAGGCATTATTACATTTATATTTTTTTCTAAAAAAAAATTACAAAAATTTATTTTTATAAATTTATTTTTTAAAAATTTATTTTGTAAAATAATTAAAATCAAAAAATATCTGTACAAAAAAAAAGTATTTCTTTTGAATATAGGCATGAAAAATTACGTCTAAAAGGGTAGTGGGTACCAAACACCCCTAAACAGTTGGTTACGATCCTTCCTGTATTTTTCTTATTGGTTCAATAAATTTTTGCAAGTTTTCAATGTTTTATATAAACTGGATAGTCATTAAAAAGTTTAACATAGATAAATTAACATGTAAATACGCATGTAAATACTTTCTATTTTACAGCGCTGCACAAATTTAAAAGGAAATAAATAAACGTTTTTTTAAAATGATAGATTTTAGTTAAAAACGTTTTTTACTGTTAAAATGACACGCTTTTAATAAAAAGGGGTTTTTTTCATAAAAAAGTGTATAAAAAAAACGTTTTTCAATGCAAAAAGACACTACTGGTTTTTCATACAATTTTTCTAATAAACATTTATAAAAAACTTTACTTAGTGTAAAAAAATACATAAGTGTTTTTAAAAAAAACACTTCTAAATAAACATCCCAAAGAACACGTGTCTATTAGAAAAAAGACACGGCCTAAGGGTTTTTTTTTGGCCGATTTTACTCGATGCTCGAAATTGGGGTAATTTTTTTTAATTTTTTTTTTTCCTTAAGGAACCATAAAAACATAATAAAATTCCGATGTGTTTGAAAAATCCGTTAGGGGATAATACAATTTTAATCCTTAAATTGTATGTATGAAAGTTTATAAATTTTAAAAATAGTTTTGGTCATCTTTAAAACATAACGTTTTTTCATGTTTTATTTCTATATCTCAAGTTGCTTTAAGTTGGATACCATCAATGTTAACAAGGCAGCATTTCCCAACGGTAAAATATATATGCAAAAGTAAATATATCCGCCAAGCAGTGCGTAGCCAGTATTTTTTCCTAACTAGGGATAGTTAGTGTTTTTTACAAAAATATATGTTAAAATTACGATTTATGAAGTGCAAAATCTATAATATTTTTTTGCAAAAATTCTCAACATAATTTTTTTTATTTTAAGTATTTTTAACCAAAAAAAACTCTGCACAAAATAAACTTCTGAAATTCACCCGCAACTAATTCTCCCAGTAGGAGCAGGAGTTTCTTACTTTTTTTCCTTATAGCTACGCTATTGTCGCCCAGTCTGCTTGACTAGTCCAAGTACCATATACGGCCACAAATACAATAATTAGTTGTTCTAATATGGTACTTGGACTAGTCCAGGCTTATAACCAGTGTTGCCAGGAATTAATGACATGTCAAAACCAAAACTTGAACTATAATAACCCTTAAAAACTTGAATTGCAAATATTGCTGTATATAATCCAAAACAATAATTACTTGTTAATAGTAGGTAGTTTCGGCAAAATCGTAAAATACATACAACAAAGACGTAAAATACTTTTTATTTTTTTTATTTAGGTTTTTATTACTTTTTATTTATTTTCTTGTCGATTTAAACAGTTTACCAGATACAACATGGGGTTAAGTAATTCTATTGTTAAGCCATCACGCTATATGCTCTTTCAAATTACTATAAATGTAAATTATTATCGTTTTTCTAATGGCATTAGCCTACTGGTACTACTTATTATTTTGTTATTTATTTTTAATAGATTTTATCACTTAAAATTTAACAGAGAAAAAACACTCAACTATTTAAAAATTACCAAAAAATGTATACGAGTAATAAAGCAATTATAATACGTCTTTAGGTTTGTAAAAAAAGTTAATTTTATATAATAAAAAAATATATAACTAACGCGTCTTAAGAAATTACTGAAAGTTAATATCTAAGCGAAAAAAATGGTTTAAAATTATAATCATGCCAATGCACGTCAAACTTATATTGTTTTGAAGGTTTTTTGAAGGTATTTTATTTCTATTATTTGGAGCTGTTAAACAAAAAAAAGAAATTAGGTGAAAAATGTTTCCAAGAAAAATTCTTATTATAATTTACAAATAAAAAATTGACTAAACTTTACTAGAATTCTTTATATTTCTAGATAAAAAAATATGTGTTAAAGAAATTGTAATTTAAGTTTAATGCAATAATAATAATAATAATGGGGAAGTTAAACATATATACTTGCATCTATCTACCGCGGTGATGCACAATAAAACTTTTGCAGAAAAAACCAGATAAATTGGAAAAAAAAATTATGGTGGCCTCGGCATTTTTCCGCAAAATGGAATTTTTCCGCAGTTATTATTGTAATATTATGACACCCCTTTTTTATTCAAGTATTCAAAAGTGTGGAAACACACTACATAAATTGAGGCTAAAGTCAAAAAATGTACGCGTGAACATGCAAAAGTCAATATAATGACAATTTAAAATACAAGAAGTGGACTCGGTTCTATAATATTTTGACTTCAGTTATATTTTTAATCTTTTTTGTTGCTCTAAAGTAAAATCCATTCAAGAAATCTTGGATCTTGGATCGATGCGAAGATAAGAAAAATTAAGTTGAAAAAATAACCAATAATTAAGCATAGAAAAAATTAAAACCAATAATAAACGAGTTATATACCCGAAACTAAAAAACTCATTTATGTATTTAGACAATGATTTTATAAAAAGATTAAATTGAATTCAGCTATAAATTTTAATTCATAGATCATATGTGTGAAAAAAGCAGATTATACTATGTTATAAGGTGTCCATACCCAAACTTTTTATTAATTTTGAAAAAAGTCTTGGGATTGTTAATAAATTAGAGCCAGTTAACTCCTGGAGCAACATAAAAAAGCAAGGACATTTTTTGTAGTTATGACGGATATTTCCGTCATGACAAAAAATGAAAACATGGCAAAAAAGGACGTGTTACATAGAACCAGAAAATGCTAAACAGAGATAATACTATAAAAACTTTGTTCACGCAGTTTAAATGTAACTTTGCATGACTTTTGGTATTTTAAAAAAAAATTAGAAAATTAAAAAAATCCAAAAATTTAAGAATTTGCAAAAAATTATTGTTTTCGCAATATAAGTATGTTTTTATACTTTTGAGCATATTTTTTCTCATGACGGAAATATCCGTCATTATTGCTTCAGGAGTTAACTATGAATTATTTAACAAAAATATTTTGTTTATGTATATTTATACAATTTTTTTATTTTTATTTAGAAAAACAAAGACAAAACACAGTGTCAATGCACTTCTTTATTTTTCTTTGCCGGATAGTTGTTATATTCGCTTCTTCTCTTCTTCGTTAGATCCA